>WSXT02046314.1:0-13139 GCA_011762715.2 Neuroterus valhalla | reverse complement strand
TAGAATTTTTTGTTCAGTTTTGCACAAGGAATTGGCACATACAAGGAATATGATGAGTTGAGGATCACCCTGTATATCTGGGCAAATCCCGAAAACTTTTGAAATTCTAGTTACTCCATCATAATCGTGCTGTAATAAAGTCAAATCGAAATTTGAAAACGGATTTTGTGAGAAAAAATGATGACCAATACCCTCCATTAGTTTATTTTGAACCATCCATTATAGTTGTGAAGCTATAACCCAAAAATGAATTATATTCCAAAGAATTTAAGTTGTAACACGTTATAGAATTTATTTCTGAGCGTTGTGAAAAAAAGTGTTGAACGAATTACCTTAAAATTTATTTTTGGGTACCACTTAACACATATTATCGAAAGGAGAGTGTTTCAAGAATGTGCTCCCTTCAAGCAAAAAATATAAAATACAAGTGAAAGTGTAACTTACTTGATGAAAAATCGAAAAATTCATAAATTTTGCTTTTTTTACACAGCAACGTTTTCTCCAACTCATGTGTATAAATAAGTAAATTGCATTCTACTTCAAAATACGAATTTAACAATATTTTTTTTTATTTATGTGCCCTTCAAGTACTAGAGTTAAAGACTTTCGAAGTGAGCGTAGTCGGTGGGCCGCTCTTGTTAAAAATATGCATAAATATTTATTCTATCTATTTGCGTTTTGAGTGGTGCTTAAATTACATATTAATTGTGTTGGCTGGTTGAACGCAATATTTGAAAAAATATAATAATCTAATATCAATACAAGGGAGAATAGATTTCTATATGTTCGTCTTGATACGTATACCTCTTTCTTCTATTTCAGAACAGATGAAGTAAATAGTAAAATTTTTATATTTTGTTAAAAGTGTGAATATTTATTATTCTTTTCAAAAATAATGATTTGATATGCCATTTTTTTTTATAAAATTTGATAAATAATTGAAGTTTAATTGTTTTTTGAAATGATTCGAAACACTCTCATTTCAATACCTGACGATCTTAACCTATTAAGATAGCTTTCTTTGAAAAATTGTAAGTTCAGGTGAATTATGCGGTTTTACAAGAAAAAGTTCCGAAAAAATCATGAGCCTGTATTTTCTAATACTAATGAACGCCAACTACGAGGGGAAAAGAAGTTTTCAAAGCACGGCTTTCAAAAAAAGACTTTTTTTTTAATAACATATTTCAAAAGTTTTTGGGGTTTACTCATTCACGTATAGGCACATCACATTTTCCAACATTTTTCACTGTACAAGAATCGTAAAGTTAAAAATTAGGCGTTACAATTCTGAATCTACATTTAACAATCCCTTCCAAATCCTTATTTCATTCATCATGGAAAAATGGTTAATCGATAAATAATTATGTATATAACGAGGTGTTCCTCATAAGCTACGTTACTTGTTTTATGCCGAACTTTTTATTTTAAATTCGAATTTTTCTGTAAAAAATGAACCATTTGACTGAAAATTCAACTCTCTATTGATCGATGAATGATTATGATCGAAAATTTATCTTCTTGGTAGGAACTTCATCGTTATAGTAAAAATTTGAATATTTGGTTAGAACTTCATGTACTTTGTTGAAAATTCATCTTTTTGGTTATGGATTTAACTATTTTGTCGAAAATTTATCTCATTTTGTTGAAGGATATCTTTCTTTTTGAATCTCATCAGCTGTTTCGGAATCATTTTCGTTTTTGAATGATTTTTTTTAGAGTAATTTTGAAGTGATTTGAGTTTTCCTGCTTCTATGAAAAATCATTTTTTGAGGTAGAAATTCTGCTTTGTAGATGGAAAATTGCACAATGGAACTGTGAAAATTCATCCTCTGAAATTGAAAAGACCAATTTTACGGCAGAAGAGTCATATTTTGTGGTTCAAAATAAATTTTCAGCCAGATAGTTGAATTTTGAGTTTGAAAAATAGATTTTTGATCAAGAATGAAACAACATTTTCGAATAAAAACATCAGTTCTTTACTATAAAATTTAATAAATTGTTAACTTTCCAACTAAGGAGATGAGTCTTGAACCTTAAAAAAAATATTTTTAACAGAGTTTAGTTCAACTTCCAATGAAATAGTTGAATTTTTTAGCAATGAAGATGACTTTCCAACAGAATTGTTGTGTTTTCAATATATATTTCAATTTTCAACCAAGGGAGAAATTTATCAACCTTCATACTTGAGGAAATTAGTTTTTGAACAAAAGAAAGGAAGTTCAATCAAAACAGTTGAAATTTTGACTAAAATGATGAATCTTCAACGCAAAATGAATTTTCAAGAAAAGATTTCAACACTAGGACAAATAATTGAGTTATTAACCACAAAGGTGATTCTTAAATAAAGAGGATTAATTTTATACCAAAAGACTATTAATCAACAAAATACATGAAATTCCACCAGATGGTTAGATTTTCTAATAAAGTAAATCAATTTTCAACCCGATAGTTGAATTTTGAATTTAAAAAATAGATTTTCAACCAAAGATGAAATATTTTCATTTTCGAATAAAAACACCTATTTTTAACTATAAAATTCCATGAATTTTCAACTAAATTGTTAAATTTCCAACCAGAGAGATTAGTCTTGAACCTAGAACAAATTATTTTCTACAAATTAGTTCAAACTTCTGATCAAATAGTTGAAATTTGTACAAAAAGATGACTTTTCAACAGAATAAATGCATTTTCAACAAAATATTTCAATTTTCAACCAAGAGAGGAATTTCTAAACCTTTACCTTGAAGAAATTAGTTTTTGAACAAAAGAATGGAAGTTCCGGACAGCCGGACGGACGGGCATACGGACATACAGACCAACAGACAGACACCATCACCAAAACTAGTTTTCGGCTTCAGGGGGTCTCGAAACGTGGAGATCCGTTAAAAATTCAAGATGTGAAATTTCAGACGATTCTAATACTCTCTCAATCATAAATGATGAGAATGTAAAAAGTTGCATTTCCAACAAAATAATCCAATTTCTAACCTAGCAGTACAATTTTTATTCAAAAGACATGATTTCTAAAAAATATTTAAAAAAGCAACTAACGAAAATTCACTTTCAATCAATAATACGTTATTTTTTAGCACGAGAAAGAGTAATAAAGAATAATGTGTAAACTCGTGAAGTGTTTCCTTTTTTTAATTTTCCCTACTGAAAAATCCGCAGTCGGATCCTACGTCGGATCCTAATAGTTCCCTACGTCGTAACTGACATGACGTCGGAACCCACATAGGATCCTACGACGGATCCTCACTAGTTTCCGACGTCGGAAACGATGTAGGAAATTGGGATCGTTTCCGACGTCGGATTCGACGCCGGATCCGACGACGGAAACTATTAGGATCTGACGTAGGATCCAAAGAATGATTTTTTTATATGTTTATAAACTGAAAAGTGTAATGCACTTATTTTCTAATTTGTATAATAGTATTATACAATGCTAGTTAGAAATATATATATTTCATCATATAAGTTAGAAATTATAAAGAACACAGTTCAACATTTTATTTAATATTAAAATATCAGCACTCGATAAACCAACAATTTCCAAATAAGTTCACTGAAAAGTTTTGGATAGTAGAAAAAACTCCCAGAGACAAATTGGGATTCAATTTTTCTCCTTTTTGTTATCTCGATAATCACATTTTTGGATAAATTTTTTTGAGCAAACAGTGTACTTCAGATTTGTAGGGGAGATTTGTCTCTGGGAGTTTTGTCCACTATCCTAAGTGCGTTCAACTATAGTCTATAACAATGTTATCACAAAAAATAATCTCGCCGGATCCTACGTCGGATCCTAATAGTTTCCGTCGTCGGATCCGGCGTCGGAAACGGACCCAATTTCTACGTCGTTCCCGACGTTGGAAACTAGTGAGGATCCGCCGTAGGATCTTATGTGGGTTCCGACGTCGGTTACGACGTAGGGAACTATTAGGATCCACCGTAGGATCCGACTTCGGATTTTTCAGTGGGGTTACTCCAACTGAACCCCCTCCTCCTGTTATCAGCCTTTGTTTTCGGATTGACCCCTCACCCCCATCGCTAACGTTGTTTATGAACGGCCCCTTGTAAGCGGCTTCTCAAATGATATTAAGTTTCACTTGAATGCTAGTTTTAGTGTTTAAATTTCCGTTAATTTAATTATTAATAATATAATATGATATTATATCGAGTCACATGTAGCTAGTCTCTTTTGCACATGCTTCTCTTGCACCAAGTCTCTCCTACGCCATATTTTGTGGCAACACTTACGAACCGATTGTCTTCCCACGGCATCTCTTACCCTCTGAAGTGGCAAAAGTGCGGCGTCTCTCCCCAATACAAAATTTGAAGTTTTCCTTCAAGAGACTAGTCATGGAAGTAATGTAGTTCACACAACCTCAAAATGTTCAATCGTCGAACAATAAGATCTGGGGCACGTTTCTTGGGTGTTGTTGGCGGGTTGGGGGGGGGGGGGGGGGGGGCGGGGCGAAAAGGTACTCTTGCGGCGGGTCATGGGAATAATGTACGTTACATAACCTCAAAATGGTGATTCGGGTCATGGGAATAATCTAGGTCATATACCTTTCTCTTTTCCGGAGTCTCATAGGGGCGGGAAGGTACTCCTGTGCCTAGAATTAGGAATAATGTAGGTCACATAATCTCAAAATGGTACATCGTGTTATGCTGGAGACTTGCCGCACTTTCGCCACTTTCATAGGTGAGAGATGCCGCAGGGAGACAATTCGTTTCAAGAGACTTGACACATGTGACTTGATGTGGACCCTTTAATATCTTTATTATATTGATTATTTTTATAATATCTTTATTAAATTGACTATATTTAGATAGTTTATGTTTACCCGAATCTATGTAATTCCATCTATTTTATATAATGCTTCTTAGAAAAAAAAATTCCTTATTGAAAGAAAAGATGTCATTAAAAAGCGTTGTTTTTGTTCAAAGTTAGAGTTCTGAGTAGTTCCACCTATATGAGTGGGCCACCAAAGGTCACGGAATGAATTAAGAGTGACTTGTTGGATTGTTTCTAATTCGCTATCTCGTTATGCACAGAGTTTAAAGAAAGAGTGGAGGTTACATTTCTTAATAGAAAAATTGGCCAGGATGTCAGTGATCAAAAATTGAGATAAGATAGACTAGAAATCCAATTCTCTAATTGAAAATTTGGAACAATTTGGGGATTTGATATCAAAAAATGAAAGGGATTTGTCTGGGAGAGTACCCTGAAATCTATTTTCTTGAGATATGATGCTTGAGATTAAAAGAAGGGGAGAAAGAAGAGAAACGCCTTATCTTAAACGGATCTGAAGTGAATTCGCTGTTATGGGCCTCTTTGCTTTTTCTATTAGTGTAATCGATTTCTTTCTCTTCTTCAAAGTTAAAATTTCATTCAAATCTGGAGGACCCGATTTCAAGTCATTTATTCAAAATTTAGTATTCACATTTACGTACTTTCGAATTAACATCAGTGTTGTAACTATTAACTTGGAGGCCGTCTGCAACATTTTTCAGGAGGCCCCTTAAGAGTAAAAGAACCGATCATAAAATATGGAGTACTCTATATGTTCAGAAAAAAGAACGAAATATAATTTACTTTGTATAAAGTCAAAAAAAAGTTTAAAGGTATTTTTTCCAACAAATTTTGGAAAAAATACCAAAAAACTTTTTTTTTCGGAAATCGCTAGAAGAGCATTCGAAAAGCTTAACCTGAAGAATGCGGAATCGCTCAGGAGCGGGTTTTTGAGAAAACTCAAAAAGTGTTTGGATTTGATGTATCTCGTAAATGATAGGTTTTTGAGGAAATTTGTAAGGAAAAAAAATGTTGGAGCAATGTTTTCTACAACTCTTCTTATTGGGTTGATATGCTGCGATGAAAAGTGCAATCAATAGATGGCGCTAAAGTACCAAAAAAAGCGTTTTCTCGCTTTTTGTGACAGAAAAATTTTTTCTATCGCAAAACCGTCAATGAGAAAGTTGTTCGTCTCAAAAAACCTACAAAATTCATACAAAAACTTTTTGAGTGGATGAAACATTTTTTCTTTTTACCAAGTCAAGATCCTATGAAATAATTAACACACGTATTTTCCATGTTGCATGTTCAACAACAATGATTACACATTTTTGCACATAATAAATAATAATTCATAATAACAATTTATTATAATTAGGAATAATTTGAAAGTCCTACTTATAAAAAAAAATTATTTATTCAGTCTGAAATAATGATTTGTTATGTTCCCACACTGACGTCGCCCTCGTCGGAAACAATGGGAAATTACGATGACAGGTTTGTCACGCTATAACTCGTAAACGGTCAGTTAGAAAAGAAAAATTTTTATATGAATTTTGCAGGCTTTTGAAAGACAAACAACTTTTCCATTGCCAGTTTTCTGATAAAAATTTTTTTTCTATGCCAAAAAGCGAGAAAAGGCTTTTTTCTCTACTTGAGCGCCATCTATTGATTCCACTTTACATCGCAGCATGTCGACTTAATGCAAAATGTTGTAGAAAACATTACCCCCCATTATTTTATGTTTTTACAAATTTTTCTTAAAAACTACCATTTCCGAGGTATATCAAATCCAAAAACTTTCGGAGTTTTCTCAAAAATTGACTGTACTATAAAGTTTTGTAAAATAAGGAAACAAACAAACATACATATAAATCCACCGTTATCTGGTTCAAAAAGTTGACGATAATGAAAAATTTTCTTCTTTTAGGAATGTCAATATTTTTGACTTGGAAATTGGACATAAAATTTTATAGTTTCAAAATCCAAGTTTTTTGGTAGAAACTCTATTCTCGCACAATGAGAATGCACCTTTTTGGTGATAAATTCAGTTGAGTATTCAACTATTCGGATAAAAATTTTATTGGTTCAGTTTAAATTTTCATATACCTATAAAATTCAAATTCAAACTTCAAAACTCCGTTCAGGATTTTTCTCCTCCGATCAAAAATTTAACTTGTTCGTTAGAAGTGGAGCTTTTTTCGAAAATAGATTTTTTTCAATGAAAATTTTGATGTTTTTTATTATAATTCATTTCTGGAAAGAAATTTCGAGCATTTTGCAGAAAATCTGTTTGATTATTCTACTTTTGGTAGAAAACTCTACTATTTATTTGAAAATTCATTATTTCGCTGTAAATTCTCCTTTCTGATAGAAATATATTCATCTTGGTTGTGAATTCATGTATTTTGTTGATATTTTTTCTTATTGGTAGAAAATTAATCTGTCTGATTGAATATTCATATCTTTTAGAAAAAATTGATCTTCTTGGTTAAAAATCAATTATTTGGTTAAAATTTAGATTATTCTTGTACACTCAACTGTTTTTTTTTTGTTTTGAAAATTCGTCTTTCTTTGTTGTATTCAAATATTCATTCTGTATTCCATATGTTTAAGGGTTAATCTACTTCAATAAAAAATAACTTTTTTTCGATTGAAGAGTAATTTTTCAAATTTAAAAATCATATTTTTGGTACATGATGTCACTCTTCTATAGGAAGTAGATTATTTGGTTTGTGAAATAATTTCTCTACTGAATATTAATTTATTTCATTTTTGATTGAAATTCTTGTATTGTACTTTAATGCGTTTTAGTGGAAAATCTCTCTTTGTTGAAAGTAAAACTAGTTTGTAAGAAATTCATTCTTTTATCGAAATATGATCATCTCGACTAAACCTTTAACTGTTTGGTTAAAAATTCATCTATTTTGTTGAGTTTTTTCCTGATTGGTAGAAAATTAAACTTCTTCAATGAGAATTCGTATCTTCTAGTAGAGAATTTATCTTCTTTGTTGGAATATGATATTTTACGATGGTGAATTCAATTATTTATTTCAAACTTCAATTAATCTTCTTTAGATTCCTCTGTTTCATTATGATATGATTTGTTTCAGTTGAAAATTTAACAGCTTTCGTGGGGATTCGTCTTTATTGGTTATGTTTATTTATTTTATATTTATAATAAAATTCTTTCTTCGGTTCACGGATAATAATTTTTTGATTTAGGAGTTATATTTCAAGTCCGGAAAATATTTTTTTGATGAATAATATCACTATTTTCTAGAAAGTTAATTATTTTTGTTGTGTAATTATTTCCTAACTATGTATTGAACTATTTGATTAAAAAGAAGAAAAAATTTCCTAAATAATTTTAGGTTTCTGTATTTTGTTAAATCCATTCTTCGATGAAAGTAGAGCTACTTTGTGCGAAATTCATGCATATTTTTTTTTAAATCAATTTTTTAGTAGAAATGTAATCATCTTAGTTGAACGTTCAACTGTTTTGTTGAAAACTCATGTTTACTATTGAGATTTTCCCTTGTTGGGAGAAAATTGATTTTTTAAATTGATGAGTATTATCTTTCAGTAAATAAATTTTCTTTTAATTGAAAACTTATCTTTCACGGTTGGAAATTCAATTATTTGATTGGAAATTAAGTTATTCTTCTGCATATTCCTTTGTTTCAGTTCAAAATGATCCCTTTCAATTGAAAGATACATTGTTTTCTTGAAAATTCGTCTTTCCTGGTTGTATCCAATCATTTTATATTTATTGAACTAATTTGTAAAAAGTTAATTTTTAGTGGAAAAATAATCATCTTGGTTGAATACCTTAATGTTTGGTTGAAAATTCATGTATATTTTGTTGAGAAATTCCTTATTCGCCGGTGGATTCACGGTACAGTAGTTACGCCATTGATTAACATACTTTCCAATGAACTCGTAAAAAAGATATATATTTCCCTTGCTTAACGAAAATACCCTTTACTTTTTTATATGAGAGCTGCAACATATTAATCTTCCTAAAAAGCTTCCTTAAAATATATTGAAGGCACTAAACGTCTCTTTTATTCGAGAAGAATCCTCCATTTTTCATCTCAAATAATAGTGACTCAAGAGACAAGGAAAAGTTCCTCTTAATACGCTTCGCTGATTTTATCGGTTATCGCATAGATATACCCTCAGGAAGTTCTCAGCCATCATCGGCAGATATCCACCGAACAAAAGCTCGGTGACCCAAAGAATAGAAAAAGAAAGAAAATAAGAAGCAATCCAGTCCCAAATAATTCTGAGCAAATGAAAATTATAACAAGTAAAAACGGGAATCATATAGTGAAAAAAGTGTGATATACCCGTGTAGAAATCGCCCCAATAGTCCCGTTTGATATTGAGGCTTTCTAAGGGGCCCCAATAGCTTTCCTTTATAAGAGCAGCCCTCATAGAGACCTTTTGTGGCCTTCACATGGCAACCCTTCCAATTAAAATTACTTCCATAATAAGTCCCCTATTGAGGCCCTGAATAGGATCGCTTTTGACCCTATATAAATTATATGATCAATTCATTCACTTATTTTGCAATACGGGAAAAATAATTGAAAAGTGTGTCATGTTAACATTTCAGATTTAATAATTTGAATCGAATTCGCAAGTTACAAGATGCAAGGGATGAAATTCTTGATTTATGCCGGACCTAAACTCAGTTATTCATGTTTATAACTGTTGACTCTCTGTGTTGACTATCCAATACAAACAACATCGGCTCAAGTTTGAACATTCTTGACGAATTTGAGTAAACGTTGGAATAAATACACACAAATTTCGAAAGTGATAGATTCAAATTGCGCGCGAATAGACACTGATCACGTGATTCAGTTTCCATTGGTTATCCCCTTCTCTATCGCGAGCATCTAACCTACTCTGATGGCATCATGGCGGCTGAACGTCCCCTAGTGTAACATGCTTGCATTAAGTATTGAATATAAGAGAAAGTATTCTTGTACTTCATTTTGTGAAATCATCTCTGATACAAAGAAATCTACGACTTTCGGTTAGTCGAATTTGTTTAAAGAGTACTAAGTATTCGATATGTTGACTCTATACCTTCAAAATGTATTACATTCAAACGTGGCAACGGAAAACCATAAACTTAATTCATCCCTCCTCCTCAAAACGAAGAGAGCAATTAGCTTCTGCATTCGGAAATTTATCGAGCCATACTGTATTTTTTTTAATGAGAAACATAAAAACGGCATTTATTTGTAAAAAAGACCGACGATATTTGGGAATGAAAGGGAATCTTTGTTAGGGACCTCATAAAATTTTCTCTGACGGTCCCCAACAACTTTACGTAACGAAACTCGCATGACCCATTACAATTAGCCTGGCGCGGACCTTAACAATAAAAGGGAACCCTGGAATATCAGGATTCTAGATAACCAGGGGCGAACGCAGAAAATTTTTCGGGGGGAGGGGGGGAGTTTGACTAAAAATTTTTTGGACACCAGTTTGTCGTTAAAAAGTATGAATTCTATGTTCCGATTCCCCAGAATTTCGGGGGGGGGGGCAAACCCCTCCCTGCGTTCACCACTGTAGATAACAATTATGTAACATTTATCTTTTTGTACTTCTTCTCTCTTTTACTCCTGATAAATAGTAATCCAGGTCATTAACGAATAAGTCAAGTTCTGACCCGAAAAACATTAATTTCAACCCAACTTGGCATTTTTAACCGAAAAAGATGAAACTTCTTCAATGAAAGATGGATTGCAAACAAAAAGAAGACATTTTATCAAAATATAAAATTTTGAAACCAGACAGATAAATTTCCCATAGAATTGTTTTATTTTCAACCCGCAAATATGAATGTTGAACCAAATTGAATTATTTCTCCCCAAAAAATATCAATTTTGTCTATACAGATTCGAATTTATTTTAGCCTGCACTGAATTCAGATTGTCTCTTTCACTTTTTTGCGATCTTGATAGACGAGAACAAATATAGAATCAGACGAAGTGAATTACATTTTCTAACAAATCCATTCAATATTGGGTTGTTTGATGTGAGCTCGTGTGAAAGATATGTTGATTTTTATTTTTAAATAGGTTTTTTTTATAAAAAAAGATAGATTTATTAACGGAATAATTTAATTTTTGAGCCGAAGAATCATTCCAATTTTCAGTTGAAAAAATTAATTTTCACAAAAAAAAAAATTTTTTTCTGAAAAAAGGTAAATTTTCAACGACCATCAGAATAATTATTTATCAACTCGAATAATGAATCTTTGAAAAAAAATTCTTTTCCAAACAAAAAGACGGCAATCTATCCAAAGAATAGAACAAATTTAAACCAGAAATACGAATTTTCTATGAAGCAGTTGTATATTCAACTCGAAAATATGAATGCTCATTCAAGATAATTAATTTTTCCCGCAAAAGTATGAATTACTATGAAAAGAATCGAATTTCAGATAAAATGATCACCATTCTTGAGATATTTGAATTTTCAGTTATGGGAACATTATTTTCAACTAAAATTGGCATTCGCAACCAAAAAACGATGACATTTCTACCATAAAAGATTAATTGCAAAAAAAAGACATTATATCCAATTATAAAATTTTGAAACCAGAAAGACAAATTTTCTATAAAATCGGTTTGTATCCAACCCGAAAATATGAATTTTGAATCGAAATGAATGATTTCTCCCCAAAAATATCAATTGGTAACTATACAGATTCGAATTGCAACTGAACAAAAAATTTTATCCACCAATAGATTATTCAAATTTTCAGTTAAAGGAATTAATTTCTACAACAAAAAAAAAAATATTTTCTAAAGAAGAGTTAAATTTTCAACGACAATCATAGAATAAGTAAATATCAACTGGGATTATGAATCTCGAAAGAGAATGATTTTTCAAAAAAAAGACGACATTCCATCCAAAATAAAAAAATTTTTAACCAGAAATAATAAGAATCTTCTACGAAACAGTTGCATTTTCAAATCGGAAATATGAATGCTCATCCAAAATAATTCATTTTTTATCAAAAAATACGAATTATCAAGAAAAGAATCGAATTTCGTATAAAAAGATCACTGTCTAATGATACTTGAGGTATTTAGATTTTCAGTTATGAGAACATAAACTTTCAACCAAACTTGGCATTAGTAATCGAAAAGGATGAAATTTCTGCCATAGAAGAAAAAGTGCAAACAAAAAGGAGACATTTCATCCTCATATAAAATTTTGAAACCAGAACGACAAATTATCTATAAAATCGTTTTATTTCCGACCCGAAAACATTAATGTTGAACTGAAATGAATTATTTCTCACCAAAAAATATCAAATAATAACTATGCGGGTTCGAATTCCGACTGCAAAAATTCAATCCATCAATGAATAATTCAAATTGTGACATTTTCAACGACAGTTAGAATAATCAAATATCAACTCGAGTAATTAATCTCGAAAAAAAATGATTTTTCAAACAAAAATACAACATCACATCCAAAATATGGAAACTTTAAATCAGAAATACGATTTTTTATGAAGCAGTTGTATTTCCAACTCGAAAATATGGATTTTCATCCAAGATAATTAATTTTTCCCCGAACAATACGAATTCTTAAGAAAAGAATCGAATTTAAACTAAAAAGATCACTGCCTAACCGTACTTCAGATATTTGAGTTTTTAGTTATGGGAACATTATCTTCAATCAAACTTGGCATTCGTAACCGGAAAGATGAAATTTCTACCATAAAAGATTATTTCCAAACGAAAGTAATACATTTCATCCAAATATAAAATTTTGAAACCAGAAAGACAAATTTTCTATAAATTCATTTTATTTTCAACCCGAAAATATAAGTTTTGAACCGAAATGAATTATTTCTCAAAAAAAAGCAATTCATAACTACAGATTCGAATTCCAACTGAAAAACAATACTTTCTATTTATCAATGGATTATTCCAATTTTCTATTCAAAAAATTAATTAAAAAAAAAATTCTCACAAGTAGTAACATTTCCTACCACGATTAGAATAAATATCAATCAGAATAATGAATCTTGAGAAGAAAATGATTTCCTAAAAAGGAAGATTTGATTTAGAATTTTCCAATAATTTGATTCAATCCATGGGGTAAAAACTTTCAATACATAAGTTCGATGTTTAACTACAAAATATCAATTTTCAAAAAAAAAAGATTGACATTTTAACAAAGCGATTCTATTTCAAACCGAAAAATATAATTATCAGCAGCAAAGAGGGCCATCCATAAATTACGTAACACATGGGGGGGGGGTCTATGCTAGTGTTACGCAATGGCGAAAAACTACAAGAAA
>WSXT02046303.1:0-13139 GCA_011762715.2 Neuroterus valhalla | reverse complement strand
CCGAAATTCGGGACGACTAGCCGAACGTGCGAAATTGCTAGTCGTCCCGAAATTCGGGACGACGAGACACTTCGTATTAACAAATTGTTTAAACAAATATTTTTGTAACTCCAATTGATTATTATCTCTTTTCAACTGAAACGTTGAAAATAAGCTGGAAAATTCAGAAAAAGCCTCGACTTTCTAACCCTTTTCTAAAAAGAAGGTGCTGAAAACAATCATAAATTGTTTAAGAAATTCAAACAAAGATCTATTTATCAGTATAAAGCAGAAGGGCATGTCTGTGAAACAACCTGCGTAAAAAAAAACCAGAAACAAATCATTATTAGCGCCAAAGACTCGAAAAACTCATTTTTTCCTTTATGGGGGTTTTTTGGGACACTATAAAACAGACTTATGGAGGTGATATTTGAAAAGTAATATTTTATTTGTATTTTGTGACTAATTGTGGAGAGAAATTGTGGATTTCGAACATGATTCATCTTATATTGATAATTCTGTATAAAATTTACAAAAACGTCTTTTTTTCTCATTGCGAAATACGTGCTAAACTTCATGAGGTTTGGCGCCACCTCTAAATGTTTTCTTTTCAAAACAAAAAAAATGCGTTTATTTTTCTTGTGTATTCGACACTTGGATCATTATATATGATTGAAATTTTATAATTATAAATAAATGAATAACATTTCATTACTAAATGTTAAACATTACCTTCTTTTTTCAAATAATCAATATTGGACAGATGACGCGCGAAGGTCCCTCAGCAATAATACAATAAAACAATCCCTGGCAACGATATGAAGGCAAAAAGTTATATTCCGACAGAGTGAAAATTGGCGATTGTTGACGACCTATAATCTGGCACTTTGAGTGAGCCTAGGTCGAGCTCTTAATCCCAAACGACCGTCTGGATTCAGACCTAAAGAACGTCTCGTCAACACGTCTCTGGCATTCTGCCACCAAACCGAGAAGAACAACTGGACTACTGTTCGATCGATTCTGTGCTTTTGTAATGAATGCATGTTTACCGTTAAAGCTCTCTGCGACTGCATCATTAATGCACAATCCCGGCTTCTCATCTGCGAGCGAGAAAAGCACTTCAAGGGTCAAAAAAAGCACATTGCATTATATAACACTGGAACGTATGAGACTCATTGTCATTATTTTCCTGCATTTTTTAACATACATTTTGCAAAGAAAAATCCTACCAGGACGAGCGTTCCATTATTTACTGAATGAAAATAATGCGAAGATATAGGCCAGTCAGCATGGCTGAATTTAAGGCAAAATTTGGCAATAAATGCAATGTTTTTGAAACTTTGCGGTTACATAAAACGTTCTTCCTTAATGATCAATATTGATTTGCAACTCCGTCAGGGAGTGGTCCAAAAATGCATTACAGAAAATTTTCTCCGAATTTTTATACAAAACGCCCAGAAATTTGTTCTAATCTACAAAAAAATCAATGCACTTTTTTTGTTTCGAGAAAAAAAATTTTTTAGAGGTGCCGCGAACCCTGTGAAGTTTGACACGTATTTCCCATAAGAAAAAAAGATGTTTTTGTAAATTTTATTCAGAAATCTCAATATTAGATGAATCGAGTTTGAAATTCACCGTTTCTCTTTACAATTGGTCACAGAATGCGAATGAAATATTACTTTCCAAATATCACCCCCGTGAGTCTGTTTTATAGGGTCCCAAAAAACTCCCATAACTGAAAAAATGGGTCTTTCGAGTTTTTAGCGCTTATTAGGATTTTTTGCGGTTTTTTTAACGCAGATTGTTTCAAATACACGAAAAACTACTTTACACTGATAATTAGATGTTTATTCCAATTTTTTAAACAATTTATTATTGTTTTTAGCAACTTTGTCTCAGAAAAGGGTTAGGAAGTCAAGGTTTTTTCTGAATTTTTCAACTTATTTTCACCGTTTCAGTTACAGCAAGGTAACAAACAATTAAAGTTAAGAAAGTTAATTGTTTATACAATTTGTTATTATTCCTAACAATATTCTCTTAGAATGATGCTACAAAGTTGCGGTTTTTCCTGAAATTTACAACTTTTCGTCAACTTTTCACTTGAAGTCGGTAATAATTCAACTTAATTTAACAAAAATAATTGTTTTAACAAATCGTGAATGTTTATAGCTATTTCTTGTAGATTATTACTACATAGTTGCGATTTTTTTCCTGAAATTTTAAACTTTCTATCACTTTTCAATTAGAGTAAAGTAATCATTAATCCATGTTCAAAAACAAATTATTGAAACAATTTATTATCATTGCTAATAATATTTTCTTTCCCTAATAATAAAAACTTGCGATTTTTTCTGAAATTTTTAAGTTTTTGCCCACTTCTTACTCGAAATGAGGTAATATTTAATTCAATTTAGCAAAAATAATTGTTTAGACAAATTACTATTGTTTATAGCTTTCTCCTCTTAGATTAGTGCTAGAAAGTTGCGGGTTTTCTAAACTCCTTAGCTTTTTTTCCACTTTTCACAAATAGTGAGGTAATAGTTAATGCGAGGTAACAAACATGCTCATTTAAACAATTTATTATTGTTTATAACCATTTTCACCCAGATAAGTGGTAGAAAGTTGTGGTTTTTCTAAAATGTTTAACGTTGCACTGAATGGAATTTGAATGGATTTCAATCAGAGTGAATTAGATTTAATTGATTTAATTGTTGGTTAAATGAAATTGTTTTTTATTTCATTTGAGTTTGAAAATATGGACTACTTCCTTCAAAATTCAATTTTTGCGTTGGAGATCCATAATTTTAGTAGCAAAATTATTACATTTCTTCTCACTGAGTTATATTTTTAAAAAAATCTAGAATCAACAAATATAAAGAACTGCATGTAGCGTATAAACAATGAGGTTGCAAATCTTGCGTTTAGTTCTGAACAATAATTTAAACCATTATGCAAGTTTGCATCTTTATCATAATTTATTCCTAAAAGTTATTAAAAAACTTCAATTATTTCATAAAAAAATATGTTCCGGACCTTCAAATTGGTTGCAAATTTGAATTTCTCATTGAAGCAATAAATTCAATGTACTATCCCATTTGCAGAAATATTAAATTTTTTCACGAGCGTCTATTCAATTAAATGTCATTTTTTAAGAAATATACATGCTCCCCACCTCTGGCGGGGTTGCAAATCAACATTTCCATTAAGGAAGAAAGTTTTATATAACTGCAAGGTTTTAAAAACATTGCATTTATTGTCAAATTTTTTTCTTTACAGACTGGCCTAACTCTTCCTACAAAAAGAGTATTGAACCTGTCGCTTTACAGCCATTTTGGATAAACCTGATCAAGTCAGAGTACCTAATTTTAATATTTATATATTTACTAAAATTCTTGATTATATAGATTGGATATGAAGAAAGTCTGTTTTGAAAATATTACATTTCCGAGTTATGCAAACCTAAAGGGTAGCGGTATAGCCACACCACAGGCGGTTTATGAAACATTGTCTGACTTAAATTGACTTATACTACTTAATGACCCGCCTGGCTGGACTTGCATTGCCTTTCCTACCAGACAATCCTTATTTATGGAGCGAAAGGGATTATTCTACTTCAATTCCGAACGGCTGACTTAAAATGACCTAAACTACTTGACACACATTTTGGCGGATGTCAGAGTATTTCTGTGTGATGCAAAATAAACTAATCTGCGTGAAATTCCATTTATCCCGACTTTAAGCAACGTATACTTCTTGACGTGAATTTCGAGAGACCTAGAAACAATTATTCCGCCAGACAGAATTTCCATGAGGCACAGAATAAATTATTCTACTCAGCATCCAAAATGACTGACTTGAAATCACATGTACTAGTTTTTCTCCGTTGATACAGTACAATGTCGAATACTTTTCAACATCTACGATTATTTATGGTTTTCTGTGAATTCATTATAATTATATATGATAATCTACAAGTCTACGTGGCTAAGTTCATGATTCTATTCGATTTATTATTCAAAGTTTAGAAATACATAAGTGCAAGATAAAATATCATTCAACTGATAACGTATGCGATTCTTTGGAATTAATTCGATTGGTGATAATAGTTTCGATGTGTTCTCAGTTTTTTGTAAGCACCATGAAGTTGGTTCGCAGAGATTTTTTCGTTCCTTTACTCCTGTTTTTTTCAATTGGTTTGTTTTAATGATCGAAAGTTAAAAAGCCCATTTTGAAAATCGTTGAATCCTACTTGAAACTAAACCTGTAATGAATAAAAATCTATTATTAACCTATTATTATGGAGTAACCTCTAATCCATTATATAAATATATTACCCTAAAATTACCCTAATTTTAACCTATTATTATTGAATATATTAACCTAATAATAACCTTTTATAATGGATTACCCTATAATCCATTATATGAATATATTAACCTAATATTACCCTATTATTATTGATTAACCAATAATCCATTATAGGGATATAATAACCAAATACTAACCTATTATTTTTGATTAACCTTTAATCCATTAAATGAATATATTCACCTAACATTAACACATTATTGTGGATTAACCTATAATCCATTAGATAAATATATTACCCTAATATTACCCTTTTATTGCGGATTACCCTATAATCCATTATATGAATACATTAACCTAATATCAACCTATTATTATGGATAAACCTATAATCCATTATATGAATATATTAACCTAATATTACGGATAACCCTGTAATCCATTATATAAATATATTACCTAATATTGACATATTATTATGGATGAACTTATAATCCAATAAATGAATATATTAACCTAACATTAACTTATTATTATAAATTACCCTATAATCCATTATATGAATACATTAACCTAATATTAACCTATTATTATGGATGAACTTATAATCCATTATATAAATATATTACCTAATATTGACATATTATTATGGATGAACTTATAATCCAATAAATGAATATATTAACCTAACATTAACTTATTATTATAAATTACCCTATAATCCATTATATGAATACATTAACCTAATATTAACCTATTATTATGGATGAACTTATAATCCATTATATGAATATATTACCCTTATTTTAACCTATTAATAACCTATTATTAAGGATAACCCTGTAATCCATTAAATAAATATATGAACCTAATATTGACCCATTATTTTGGATAACCCTCTAATCCATTAAATGAATATATGAACCTATTATTATGGAATATCATATATTCCATTATATAAATATATTAACCTAATATTAACTTTTTATTATGGATTACCCTATAATTCATTATATGATTATATTAACCTACTATTATGGATTAAACTGTATTCCATTATATAAATAAATCAACCTAATATTACCCTATTATCACGAGTTATCCTCTAATCCATTATATGAATATATTAACCTAATATTAACCTGTTATTATGGATGAACCTATATTTCATTATATAAATTATATGAATACATCAACCTAATATTAACCTATTATTATGGATTAACCTATATTCCATTACATATTACATTTGAGAAAAAATCCAGATTTGGTAAATAGTATACATTCCAATCAAAGGACTTTGAAGATCTATTAAGATAAAAAACCTTTGGGAATAAACAGTTTATGATGCTTCTAAATTCGCATCGTTGAGAATTAAACAGTCTCAGATAAATTATTCAGAAATTTTGGACTGCAGTTACTTTCAGTTGAATGATTTCAAGTCGGAAGGATTTTGAATTAAATAAGTTCTAAACCGAAGAGATAAGAATTGAATTATTTCGGAGTATATCTTTGTTTCAAAAATGAAGAAGGTTTAAATTAACCATTATTGAAGAGAGTATAATTTCAAATTGAGGAAAATTGAAATTATATCATTTATGATTCAATGCGTTAAAAATCAAATTATTATAGACATCAATTCTGGAAACAGGCCTCTTTCCAAATGGAGAAGGTTTAAAGTATTCCAAATTTATGAAGTGTTCAAAATTAACAATTTTCAGCTCAAAGCACTCGACGTTTGAGATTAGGACAATAAAATTAATATTCTTACAATTTCAAATTGACACAATTGGACTGGGAATTTTTCAGAGTCAAAAAATTTCAAATTTAACATGTAATGATAAGGTTTTTCTTATAATTTCGAATAAGGAATTCTAATATCCAATAATAGCAGATTGAAATTTGGAGACAAAAATTAAAATCCTAAATTGGAATAATTTTAATAGAAACGTTCACAGTTGCATAGCATAAATATGATATGATAATTTCTCATAATTTAACATTGAAAGTGTTTGAAAAGACATTGAAATGAAATTTTTCCAAATGAAAGACCGCCAGAATTAGAATGATTCAAAATTTTAAGAATGTTTTGAGTATTTTATGAAATTTTTATTCCGAAGTTTGAAAATAGGACAATAAGCAATGAAATTCTTCTAATTTCAAATCGAATAAGTTCGAATTGATATTTGTCCAAGATAAACATTTCTAAATTGATCTTTGAATCATTAGACTTTTAAAAATCTTCATTTGTATTCGTTAAAGATTGTATACTTTCTTATCATAAGTTTGAAAATGCATAATTCAAACTTTAGATTGGACAATTTTGAATTCAAAGTAATAAAAATTGAACAATTATGTGTTTAAATATCGAAGTTTGATGTATTCGAATTTTCTTTTAAATAACCCAATTTCAAGTAGGATTCAATCCCAATTTCGGTTTTCAAATAGAAACGTTGAAAATTAGAAATCTCTTAATAAAGAGGTTCCAAAATTGGGACAAGTAAAATTTTATGAAATTTTTTGAATCAAACAATTTTTAATTCAAAGCTAAAAGTAGGGCATTTTTTTATTGTAAGTGACTGAAATTGCATCATTTTGAGATGAGCACTCAAAGTCTGCCAATTTGGAATTGAACAAATTTGTATTGAAAAATGTCCAAACTGAACATTTTTGTTTTGAGACTTTGAAATTATGGCATTTTGAATTTTTCAAAACTCAAAACGTTAGAAATTCTAGAATTTCAGATTTAACGTTTGAAAACTGTATTTTTGTCTATTTCTAATGAACACTTATGAATCGAAAGCTAAATTAATTTCATCATTTGAAATTAGGAAACCAATTTTGAATCAAAATCACGTACGATCATGTACATATGAAATTCTTCCTAATCTATTTTAAATTTCCAATTTTTTTTTTCTGACTTCTGATATAGGTCTCATAAGTAATAATCATACTGTTAAGAAAAATTAAAATTACAGTTACAGTTTTTTTTTTCAGCATGAGTCGAGTCTTTAACCTCTTTACTTTTTCATAGAAAAAAATTAAATGATCTCAAATTTCATTTAAATTTCATAATTTTGCTATTATGAGTCGAAAATAATTATGTATTGCGTTTCAAAAAATATTTGCAACAATGCTGAGTTGAATAACTAATTTCAATCCGAAATCAACAACATTTCGACATCCATGAAATTCAATAAATTTTTTTGTACAGTCTTCAAAATATTTTCTTGCCCTCTTTGTTGAAATCCCATTCCTCAAAATATTTCAAAATATTTTGAAAATCCATGAAGTTCATTGTATCGATGTTTACAACTTCAGTATATATTGAGTATGTGTAAAATAAATCAGTATGAATGAAGATTAACATATTGAAATGGAATACATGAACCTCCTAAAGGATCAAATATTGTGAGCAACTGAAACACTATTCATAGCGGGGTAAAATGCAATGCTTAAGTAAATCCTCTTTTTTCACTTGGAGGTTATTCTTCGTAGATTTATTTTCTAGATTCGTGATATTCTGCAGAAGCGGAATCCCTTGAGCCTTCACCACCTTTCAACTCCAATTCCAGTTACTCAGCTTCAATGCGGTGCGAAACCAGCTCTAGTACAATAATTCAAATCCTGACCCTGCTCGCTCACTTAAATCAACACTTTCAGAATTTCTTTTTCGTATTCCCATTTTTATGGAAGGAATTAACAGACCCAGCTCAATAAAGCGAGCTCCAGGATTCATTTACTGTGGATTCTTTTAACCAGGATTTCCTGAAAATTTCTAGTAACCTTTTCTGGATAAAAATTAGTGACGTCATCCTAATTTTCCATTCGACTTTAATTTTGCAATCGAAATATTTTGAAAGGAATAGGATATTGTTTGTGACAATTGACAAGTAAATATCCTGCTGATCTGTTCCGGGAATAAAACAACTAATTTTGAGAATGTTGTATTGGTAGGAAATAGAATTCTTCAATGTAAAACACAAAGCAATATAACAAATTAATGCCTATGGACATACTAATAAAGAACGAGAACGTTTTTTTTATATCGATGTTGCTGCGAAGTATAGAATATATATTATGACACCAATAACTAGAGTTCCTTATAATTTTTGCCATCGTTTGGAATATTATAATATTTATTGAAATACGATGAAAATCTTTAAATATATCTGCGCTCTTTTTTAATTCTCTAGAAAACTTTTTTGTATTATTTGAAAATACTTTTATGGAATATCCAAGCACATTTAAATTGCTTTGTAATAAAAAGGAATTCTTATTGATCTCATAATAGTAAAATCTGTAAGAAAGGGCGGAAGTGGCAGATTACCCGGGGGAAAATCTACTTTTTCACGTGTGACATGTAGTATTTTGATTCCGCTATCGACCGTGTGCCAATTTTATTTAGTGCGCAAATTTTAATTTCACCCCACAAATTTAACTTTCGACCCACTAATTTCACTTTCACCCTGCCAATTTTACTTCCGCCCCGCAGATATCACTTTCACCCCGCAAATCTTATTTTCGCCCAACAAGTTTTACTTTCACCTTGGAAATTTTACTTTTGCTCCATTGAATTCGCTTTTGCTCTGTAAATGTTAGTCTTACCCCGCAAATTTTACTTTTGTCCCGCTGATTCACTTTCGCCATGCGAATTTTACTTCCGCCCCACTAATTTTACTTTCACCCCACAATTCTTACTTTCGCCCCACTTGTTTTACCTTCGCCTTGGCAATTTTACTCTTGTCCTACCAATTTTACTTTCGTCCTACAAATTTTACTTTTGTCCCACCAATTTTACTTTCGCCCTACAAATTTTACTTTTGTCCCGCTGATTTCACTGTCGCCATGCAAATTCCATTTTCGCCCCACTGATTTCACTTTCACCCCGCAATTCTTACTTTCGCCCCGCTTGTTTTACTTTCGCCTTGGCAATTTCACTTTTTTCCCACTAATTTCACTTTCGCCCTGCAGATTTTACTTTTGTCCCGCTGATTTCACTTTCACCTCGCAAATCTTATTTTCGCCCCGCTAGTTTTACTTTTGCCTTAGGAATTTTACTTTTGTCCCACTGAATTCGCTTCTGCTCTGTGAATGTTAGTTTTACCCCGCAAATTTCACTTTTGTCCCGTTAATTTTACTTTCGCCATGTAAATTTTACTTACGCCCCACTGGTTTCACTTTCACTCCGCAAATATTACTTTCGCTCCACTCGTTTTACTTTCACCTTGGGAATTTTGCTTTCGCCCCACTGAATTCGCTTTCGCTCTGTAAATATTATTTTCACTCTGAAAATTTTACTTTTGTCCAGTTGATTCCACTTTCGCTATGCAAATTTTACTTCCGCCCCGCTGATTTCACTTTCACCCCGCAAATCTTATTATCGCCCTACTAGTTTTACTTTCGCCTTGGAAATTTTACTTTTGCTCCATTGAATTTGCTTTCGCTCTGTAAATGTTAGTTTCACCCCGCAAATTTTACTTTTGTCCCGCTGATTTAACTTTCGCCATGCAAATTTTACTTTTGCCCCACTGATTTCACTTTCACCCCGCAAATCTTATTTTCGCCCTGCTTGTTTTACTTCCGCCTTGGGAATTTTACTTTTGCCCCACTGAATTTACTTTTGCTCTGTAAATTTTAGTTCCACCCCGCAAATTTTACTTTTGTCCCGCTAATTTCATCGTCACCCTGCAAATTCTACTTTCGCCCCACTGAATTCGCTTTCGCTCTGTAAATATTATTTTCACTCCGAAAATTTTACTTTTGTCCAGTTGATTCCATTTTCGCTATGCAAATTTTACTTCCGCCCCGCTGATTTCACTTTCACCCCGCAAATCTTATTATCGCCCCACTAGTTTTACTTTCGCCTTGTAAATTTTACTTTTGCTCCATTGAATTTGCTTTTGCTCTGTAAATGTTAGTTTCACCCCGCAAATTCTACTTTTGTGCCGCTGATTTAACTCTCGCCATGCAAATTTTACTTTTGCCCCACTGATTTCACTTTCACCCCGCAAATCTTATTTTCGCCCCGCTTGTTTCACTTCCACCTTGGCAATTTTACTTTTGCCCCACTGAATTTACTTTTGCTCTGTAAATTCTAGTTCCACCCCGCAAATTTTACTTTTGTCCCGCTAATTTCATCGTCACCCTGCAAATTCTACTTTCGCTCCGCTGATTTTACTTTCACCCCGCAAATCTTATTTTCGCCCCACTAGTTTCACTTTCGCCTTGGAAATTTTACTTTTGTCCCACTGAATTCGCTTTTGCTCTGTGAATGTTAGTTCTACCCCGCAAATTTTACTTTCGTCCCGTTAATTTCACTTTCCCCATGCAAATTTTACTTTCGCCCCACTGTTATCACTTTCACCCCTCAAATCTTACTTTCGCCCCGCTGGTTTTACTTTTGCCTTGGCAATTTTACTTTTGCCCCACTGAATTTACTTTCGCTCTGTAAATTTTAGTTTCAACCCGCAAATTTTACTTTTGTCCCGCTTATTTCACTTTCGCCCTGCGAATTTCACTTTTGCCCCGCTGATTTCACTTTCACCCCGCAAATCTCACTTTCTCCACGCTTGTTCCACTTTCGCTTTGGAAATTTTACTTTTGCCCCGCTGAATTCACTTTCGCTCTACAAGTTTCAGTTTCACCCCGCTCATTTCACTTTCGCCCTGCAAATTCCAGTTTCGCTCTGCTGATTTTACAATTGCTCTGTAAGTTTTAATTCCGACCTCAAATTTTACTTGCACCCTTCAAATTTTGCTTCTGCCCCGCAAATTTTACTTCCACCGCTAATTCTACTTTCACTTAGCTAAATCTACTTTCGTCCTTCATTTTCCCCAGGCGATTATTGACCGTTTGGGTTCAAGTGTGGAATGAAATACTTGAAATTCGCTCCAGAATATTCAAAATACAGCTGGATCTAGTGTTGTTTTGTGAAGCAACGAAAATGAGAAACGAAAAAATAGAGGCAGAATGAGAATTTTTGTGCCTCAAAATGAGATGCTCAGTAATTAACATCAATCACTCAGGTATACATGAAATGTTCTGAATCCCATTTTGTTTCTGAAAAAACTTCAAAATCCTTAAAATATTATGAAATCGTTCATGATCCTGAAGTTTTTTCTTACCCTCTTCAAAAGGATGCAACATTCTGCAACCCCAAAAATTCTCAGAAAATTTTCCAAAAGCACTTTGGATTCTACTATGGAATCTCTTGCAATAATACAATAAAGCCGGATAATGTATCTCTCGCTCTGGTGAAAATCTATTTTCCAAAAGGAAGAAGGATCAAACATGTAATTAGAATCGAAAAAGATAATCGAATACGGATTACCGCATTCGCTCCATTTTTGAGTTGGATAAGAGTTTATTAATGTCGCGGCAGCGTCGTTGGTGAGCAGAATTTCCATCCGGGGCCCTGGGCGAATGGATTAATGTGGAGCTCACTTCCCATTTACGAGATTATCCGTAAGTCTCGTCTGCCTAGGATTTAATGCAGGTACGAAATACACGCCACTATATACTTATATATATGCGTTTAAATTCATGCATATATATGTGGATATATTTTGTGTATGTGAGTGCATATACAGAAAATAATGAAAAACCATAGACGCAGAAGAACAGAGCTAATGCCGCCCCCTGTTCTTCAACCCTGGATTCTATCTGGAAGCTGTTTAGCTCGAAAGTAATGAAACACTTAACACATCTTTTTTCCGCACGGGATTATTCCACCGAGTGGGAAGTTCACCAGGATGCCTTTCTCTTATTTAAAATGAGCAGCACGGCTCTTCAATTTAATGGTGTGAAAATCTCCTTTTTCTGAGCGCGTCTCTATTCTATTGTCACACATATATTTATATGCAGGCTTCGATTTGAAGTTGAAGATTCTGAATGATGTATAGGGACGTCGCAAAGAAATTTTTTCTTGGGGGGGGGGGGAAACCCAAATAAGAAATTGATAACCTGAATGAAAAATTTGAAATTGGGGCGGCTGCCTCCATTGACCCCCGGTTGCGACGTCCCTGATACTGTACCTTGAATGGGATGTAAAAACACTTTTTGAGAAAACAAAAACGGTAGATTTAGACAATGTTACATTTAACAAAAATTTGCATTCTCCTAGTTTCCTTGTCTCAATTGGTCTCAATCATACGAAAACTATAAGGACTGGAATTTGTTAATTTGCTTATATGTTTTGAATCTAAAATGACTGAGAGAGTAAAATTAGGGAGCTTATTTTGTTCGAATTTGATTGCCTTGAATTCCAAGTCATGCATTCATGTTGTTTGAGGCTTCAGGCAGCAATGAGTCTTATTTGAATTATGGAGGAGATATGTGGAGATCTAAAAGTGAAGGCGAAAGGGTGCACTGTAAAAAATTTTTATGCAACTTCACTCCGATGGTGTATAGTTGTAAGAGCCTAGTTTTACATTCCTGGTGTGACTTTCAACATGCAACACCGTAATGGTGTTGAGGAGAGCATAGCAAACACCAGTCCAGTGCGAGGTTATTTTATATACCGATTCACACCGGTCCGTACAACACCAACACCGCTCGCAAACACCGCTTCGGTGTGATGAATAAAGAAAGCACGATGCGCATGCGCGTTGCTCAAATTTCTTTCTTTGAATTTATCCCTGTCGCCCCATGTGGCTGCTTGCACGATTCCTGTGAAGTTGTACCCCCACTATTGAAAATTCGAAAATATTTTCAGAGTTCTGAATACAATAAGGATAGTTCTAGAGTTCCTGATGCTTTTCGGAAATAGTTCTGCCCAATCTCATGAAAAATACACTTATCAAAAAACAAGCCAGCCCCCCCGCCCGAAATTTTCTAATTTTTTAGTGTTT
>WSXT02046292.1:0-13139 GCA_011762715.2 Neuroterus valhalla | reverse complement strand
GTACCGCGGCTTCGAGAACCCTTACCCCCGTCGTGCACACACAGCCTATGACGATGCGTACCCTTCGCGTCGCTGCAGGTTACCTTTGAGAACTTGTACCCTTTCCCGCATTCAAAGCGTAGCGAACCCTCCCCTTCACGTCACTGGGACCCCTCGCATGAAGTTCCTTGCCTCTCTCGTCCCTCACAACCTGCTCATGAAAACTTTCCCTCTCTCGCTCCCATTTTTATCGAGGCCATAGTGGTCACACCCCTTCCAACCTCTCGCGCGCCTACTAGATCATGCGCAAATGATACATTAAATATTCCGGCGCTCTCAACTGGTTCCGAGAATCTCAATGATTATGGCGGACCATTATTGAGTTTGCTAGAGCTTTCAGAATTAGGTTCGGAGACTCAGATCTCCAGATTGAATTGAGACAAGAAATTCACCAAAGAACCTGAATTGGCTTATAGGGGCCCTAAGGCTAGAAAGACAGACAGACAACCGGATATGCGATTTGAGAGAGAAATAACAGATAGGCGTACAGAGAGAATTATGTGCTTAGAAGAGGAACCCCGCGGAACATCCCTCTATGAGGAACCAGATGATCTCTCGTATCTGTCAATAGAAAAAAACAATAGAGGACACAACAGGAATCATCCCAGCGTCCCTCGAAATTCCTCTAACTCTCCTTCCTCTTTCGGGAAATTGGAGCCTGAGGTATGTTGTTGGGCAAACTTACCTCTTAAAGATAAAAGTGTCCCTGCTCCAAAAATATTAGATTTGAAAGCGAAAATCCCAGAACCAATTAATTTCCGTTTTTATAAATATAACTGCAAAATCTCCAGATCCTACTTCTATCTTATCACAACCCCTTCGCGAACCATACTATTCCGACATTCAGGAAATTATCCCTAATTTATACCTTTTGGAGAACACTGAGGACATTCCTGGGAATGAATCTTGCCCTTTAACCCCCATCCCTGTTTTTAACCTTCCTAAACTCCCTCATCAACCTTCATCTCTTCTCCTCCTCAACCTTTGATGCATTTGGCATTAGAAGTTTGTCTTGAGATTGATAGAAGATTTGAATTTAGAAACTGTCGATAGGAGAGGTTGAGTCCAAGTGGCTAACAGCCAAATAGAATCAGTTTCTCGAATGATAATTGCTCCCATAAAACTTAAAAATCGGGGAAGGTCTATTGGCATCAGAATACTAAAATCTCTACCTGTCACTTTTACAATTGTGGGTTTGGAGAACCTACTGCAGAGGAAGCTTTAGCACTTCAAGAATTTCTGTAACTGAAACTACCAGCACCACCAGGAAAACCTGGGTTAACAGATTTCACGAAACGAAGTTGATGAAATGTTAGCTAAAGACATTATTGAACCCTCGAATAGTGGTTGGTCATCACCAGAAGTTATGGTTAGAAGATCATGTGGCGGTTATCGTTTCTGCCTCGACTTTCATAAAGTCAACGCGGGCGCGGTTACTAAAAAAGACGCCTACCCTTGCCACATATGACAGGTATTCTGGATGAATCGCGAAGTGCAACTTATATCTCGAAGATGGATTTATGCAAGGGATCCCATCAGATTAGACTCGATAAAAAGAGTCGCGATAATACCGCATTTACTGTACCAGGACGCGGTGTATATCAATTTAGAAGGATGCCCTTTGGTCTCACAAATGCTCCCGCAACCTTCCTAAGTTTATTGGACAAATGAATAGCTCCATAGATGGAACCTCTTGACTTTGTTTATTTAGATAATGTAATAATAGTTACCGAAACCTCTGAGGAGCATCTACAATGGCTCTCAAAAGTCCTGACTGAAAGAAACGACGCCGGTTTACAGATTAATCTAGATGAAAGCGAATTCAGCTGCCCCCAAAAGCATTTGCATCATTTAGGTTTCTTTGTAAATGAAAATGGCTTTCATATTGATTCCGATAAAATAGATCACATTTAAAAATACGCCACCCCTAAGAACATGAAAGCGCTGCGTTGATTTCTAGGAATGTCTAGTTGGTATTGTAATTTTATTCAAGAATTACGCGACCCTAGCTAGCCTCTTGTCAATGCTGCTTCGGAAACAGCAAGGTGTAATTGGAGGACAAAGTCAACAGTCTACTTTTGAGGAAATCAAACAATGCTTATCCGAAGCACTCGTTCTGATTTGCCCAATTTTGATATCCCTTTTATATTGCAAACGGACGAAAGCGATACCGGGTTAGGAGCTGTCCTCACACAAAACATTGTTTGTCAAGAATATGTAATCTCGTACGCTAGTCGGACATTAACGGATGCCAAACAAAAATACACAGCGACGGAACAAGAATGCCTCGCAATTATGTGGTCTATCCAAAAATATAGACCTTATCTAGAGGGTTATAAATTCACCGTGATCACAGATGACAGTAGCCTACGGTGGTTACACAATCTGAAAAACCATACTAGTCGTTAAGCAAGGTGGTCGATATCCCTTCTAGAATACAACTTTGATGTTACATATAGAAAAGGTTTCTCCTGCATGTTCGAACCCCAAAATTCCGAAGAAATATTTTTGAAATGAGATAACATCCCTTCCTGGTATTTCCGACGATTCATTGCCGTTTCCAATTTCTATGAAAGATTTCCCCGTTGAATAATTTCGAACAAAAAATTATTCACGTACTGACACTACCCCCTTGTTACTGACTTGGTTGAAGACCTTGACGAATGCAAACTAGTACCCAATTATAGCGAAAAGAAATATGTGATATCTGAAGCTCATGACCAACCTCAATGTGGTCACATATGCACGTAAAAAACATATATGCGCCTTTGAGCCAAATACTATTGGCCTGGTTATTTTGGGGACATCAAAAACTGCGTAAAAATTGCACAATCTGTCAGATGTGTAAAGTGGAACAGCAAATACTCGCGGGCCTACTGGGACATCGCGTTGTAGAAGAACCATGGATACTTGTAGCCGCCGATTTCATGGGTCCCCTCCCTAGGAGTAGATTAGGATTTTAGTATATCTTAGCAATCCAAGACCTATTCACAAAAGGCGTGGAAATTGTACCCCTACGCGAAGCTACGGGTAAGAAAATAGAAGCCGCCTCTCGTGGAAATATCATTATTCGCTGGGGGACGCCCCAAGTACTTTTCACCAATAATGGAACCGGAACCGTAAACAAACTTCTGTGTATACCCCCTCCCCTTCTTGCATGCCCTGTTCTTTCCGCATTTCATGTCTCTCTAACTCCCACCTTGAACTTCCTAAATTACCTCTTTTCTCTTCGACACTGAAGTTAGCTATAGATATAGATTTAAAACTCTTTTTTCTCTATTCCTAATCCCCCTTAGACATTTTTGTGCAATTTTGCTCCCCTTCCCCCTATCCAACTTCTCTTCAAACTTCCACGACCTTTTAAGTTGCCTCACTATCATTTTCTCTCTTCCCAGTTCCTCTCTCAACATACATCCTGGACAGCTCCAACTCACACCCATCACCCATCTCAGAAATCTTTCGTGAAGACTTTCAACTCTCTTTTGTTCCTTTCTACCCCAGATCTCCAACCCGTAGCACAGAACCGCCCAGACCAGTACATCAAACATCCATACTTTCATCCCCTAATCATCCTTAAATCTTCTCTTCCCTTTACCCTACACTTGGCCCATTATTTTACTAGCGCATTCTAATCTTTTCCTTACTTGTAGTTCGTTGCCTCCCTCTTCCTCAAACTAGAACCCCAGGTAACAGAATCCCTCGAATATCTCCACCGTCTCTTCGTTTAACTTCCATTCATACTCCACTTTACTGTTTCTGTTCCTGAAGCACATTATCTTGGTCTTACATTCATCTTTAGGTCTTTCCCTATTACGTATTCTTCAAAGCCTTTCATGAACAGATTCATTCCTCTTTCGTCCTCTCACTCTCAGCTTTTCCTCTAGGTCTGCCAACAGAATACTAGACAGTAAAGGACTCAACGGACAACCTTGCATTAGCCCTCTTTCTGTCCAGAATTTTTCACCTTCCTGATTTCCTATCTTCACTCCTGAACCTTATCTCCACAAAGATGGCTCTCATTCTATCTATCAACCTTTCCTCCACTCCTCTCTTTCTCATAGCCTGACACAGCACCCTCCTGTATACTGAGGCAAACGCTGCTTTGAAATCTACGAACAGCGCCACCAGTTTCCCTCTCTTTCGCCCTAGATTCCTATTCACTAAGTAATGCAGAACGTAAATGTTATCCGTTGTCCCCATTCCTTCCCTGAAGCCCGTCTGGTTGTGTGGAATACTTCCTTCTCCTTTCACCTGTCTTTCTAATCTTTTACTGAGTACTTCTGTATATATCTTGTATTCTAAGGAGATGACTGTAATTCCTCTATATTCCTCTACCTTTTTACCCTCTCCTCTCTTTAACAACGGCAACACTAGTCCCCTAGTCCCGTCTTCCATTCCACCGGCAATCCTGCCCCTGCCCATATACTACTACATACTCTCCATATCTCTCGTCATGCTTCTACCTCGCCATACTTCAGCGCTTCATTTTCATGCCGTCCTCACCTGTTGCTTTGTTCTTCTTCAGCCTATCAATTGCCTCATTCACCTCTTCGCGGCTGATCTCATTCCCTTCTGCCCTTCCTCTCGCTGGTACTTCTTTCTCTTATTCCTTATAATCTGTTCCTCCTCTTCCAGCAAACCTTTGAAGTGTTAACTCCACTCTTCCATTTTTATATCTTCATTCACGCCCTTTCTTTTTCCTCTTTCCCTATTTATCACCTCCCACTCTCTGCCTTCCTTCACTGCTTCCTCTACCTCTTTCATGTATCTTTCCTTTTCTTCCTGCTTCTTGTCGTTCAACATTTTCTCATATTCTCGTTTAGTTTTATTATACTCCATCTTGTCAATCTCTCCTCTCTTCCATTTACTCACGCAATCCTTCATTCTCTCTTTTCCATCCTTACATTCGTTGTCCCACCATCCTTTTTCTACACTTTCTTGACCTCTTTTTGGTCTTACCTCTTCTCCCACCTTCTCTATCGTATCTTTTATTCGATCTAAAATTTCGTCCACTCCTTCCCCCTCTGCGGGTAAGAACCTATTCCACAAAAAGTGTCTTGCTACCGTGACGCTAAAAAGCGTTATGGAGTAGCGCTAGCATTGGGGTCTAGAGAGGGATGTATGACACCGATTGAAATTATAACGAGCATCATTACCTATAGATTCTATGAGAATGCAACTCCTTGCATTTCGTAAAATTTTTAATCGATTTTCACACATTTGATATCTTATTGTTATTAGCTTTGTTACAAAGTTTGAATCGCGAAAATCGGACTGCTTTTTCAATTTTTGCTATTTCATTATTGTTTCGTGATAGAAATAAGAACGGTTCCACTTTTCAATTCAAATTTTGTTGTACTGATAATCTTTGAAGGATTTCGAATTTACATGAGCTGGTAGAAAATTGTGTGAAAATTGTTATGTAAAGCGACATGAAAGAGAAGCGTTAATGATCCTAGTATACTCTCACAGACTAGCATTGACATTATCAACCAGTACAAATTTTAACGACCCCTGTTTACAACTTATTCATATGAACTCGAAGGTAAACATAATTTTAAGAATTAGACGTGTTTAGTGACACGCGAAGGTGACCTTCCTTTGAATAACAAATATTGAATATAATAATTATTATTATAACATTTAGCCGAATCCCTTTCGGGGTAGGCGTTACTCGTTTGGTTCCAGCTTCGCTGTACTACTGGAAAACAGAGAATTGACAGAGGAAGATTTGAATGTGGAGTCGACATGAGAAATTTCGAGAAAACGAGGTGTTGCAGAAGGAACGAAATCAGGGATCAGTTTTAGAATTCATTGCGTATCTTTGCGAACAGAAAAGACCCTGATTCTATTTCTAATCTTAATTTTTCAATCTAAGAGCTTCGCTCCAGACGCGAAATTTTTAGTTAACAGAGGCAACATGAGAGGTCGAACCTGATGAAAACAATACACAGCAAAAGTAAGTCCAGCCTGTTTTTGGTTTCAAACGACACACTCGTCCTGTGCAACACCGCCTCGACACGGGTCGCTTCCTGATCTCTTTAGCGAACACACCGTATGAAGAGTTTCGCAAAGCCATTAGAACAATGTACTAAGCGATATCTTTACACGGACCAATAAGTATTTAAAATCTTTAGTTTGAGGCCTCGCTTTTCCTCTTTTATATGATTGCTCTCCAAACATCCTTATCATAACATGCATCTCTTGCTTCTTTCACATTCATGCATCTTTTCATACAGGCTCTTGCGTTTCTACGGCTCTTTATAGATCTTTCTCTTGAGGTCTCATTCACCCATTCTATCCATTTCTTCTTTGGTCTACCTCTGGATACGCTACCATTTACCCTATCTAGTTACATCCATTTTTGATACGTCCAGGGCTTGACAGCGTACAGCACAGTTGGTGCTAGCACAGAATTATATATCGCAACTGCAGCTTTTTTTTAAATTTGAAATTTTAGTAATAGCCCTCACACTGCCGATAATCTGTCTAACCTCATTTATACGTCTGGAAATCACTGCATCTATATTCCCGTCAGCAGTGAATAAACTTCCAACCACCATATTATCAACTTGTTCTATCTTCTCTCCTCAAGGGCAATATTGCATTCCGTTTTCGAACCCCTACTTCAAACAGTCCCGCAACGGGACGGAATCATGAAAAACTTTTCTAGTTCTCTCTCTTAGCGATTTGTATTTCCAGAATGGCGATCTGGCGGACGATTCCAAATTCTGGGCCATTTCCCGGTTCTTCGCGGTCGAGTTTTCCAATTCCAGTTTTCAACCACAAAGGTGGATATTCAAACAAGGAGATTATTATTCAAATAGAGAGAATAATTTTCCAAGAACAAATTCTTAAATTCAACAAAACAATTGCAAACCAAGCATAAGAGTTTTCTACTATAAAAGAGAATATACAGCTGAAGGAGTTGAGTTCTCAAATAGCTAGATCAGTTTCTACTGTGAAGATAAATTATCAACGAAAATTTGAATACTCGAATTTTTAATTGAAAAAAATGGATGTTAAACTAGACAAATCTTGATCTATGGAATTTTCAAATAACATAGCCGGGTAGGCTAAACCTTCGCGGCGTGGGGTAGCATGTGGCATAGCAGGGGTGTCATGACTTTATAGGTACCCGAAATTTTTTACTGAATATTGTGCAGAGTGATTTCCCAGATCCGACGGTATCAGGTGCTTTCCTGAATTCAGTTATTCTAAAAAGAAAAAAGATTGGATGTATAATAAAAAAAAACTAATGAACTTGAAGCAACTATCCTAAACAGGTATCAAATATCAATGCAAAGGTTAATGTTTAATGATTTTCAATTATCAAAAAAAGTGAATGGGAATGGTTTCGTGAAAATTGACAGCGATAAGTCAATTGATTTGCACTAAATTTGAACAATTGATGGACAAAAAGAGTATTTCAGTCTAATATTGACAGTTGATAAATAATTTCTTGTTTTAGAAGTGATTTTCATAAACAAATATCTATATCGGATATTTTTGATTCAATAACTCCAGTTTTTTATATGAAATGAACATATATTACCTTGAGATGATACCTTAGTATCATATTTGGTCGAAATGTAAAAATTGATCATTTCTTAAACTTCCTTAATTAACAAATGCACTGTTTGGCTATTTTTGGATAACGAACTTGATTTTATTCGATACAATTTCTTGTAAATAACTAAATTTCAAACTTTTAAAGAACATTTTGATGACAGCTGATAATTTGATTGCAAATAACAATTGGTTTAACAAATATTTATAGTTTAATAAACAATTATGGAAATAGCAAATAAAACACCTTTCTATTCCATGGAATTGATAGCTAGTTGTTTAGCAATGATTTCTCGCTATGAGTAGAAGAAAAAGGAGCGGATATTCGAAAAGGTTGTGTTTCTTATTCAGTGGATGAGAGTGGGGGTTTTCTGTGGTTCGGAGCACAAACGCAGGGCGCATGAAAAGCGAAATTGGCGACATAGAGAGTGGGAGCGAGAAGGAGCTAGATGCGAGCGCTGAAGAGGATAGTGCCGTCTCATACGAGACGCCGATATGGAGAGGGGGGTCTGTTTCAACAACAGCCAATCGAGGAAACAGCAAAGAGAGAGTGGAAAGGAAAAATCGGCAGAAGAAAAAAGAAAAAGGGAAGATGATTTGGTGGAGTGGAGAAAGCGGGAGAATTCAGAAAGAGCAAGATAAGAAGGAAAACACCGGAACGAAAGAGGGGGAAAATTTGATTGTGAGAATAGTAAAGTAATTAAGAAAAAAAACGTGTGAAAGGCTGGAGAATCTTAGTAGGCAAAGAAATGAGAACAAGGAGGAAGTTGAAAAATTACGAAAGCATTGGGGCAAGTAGGAAAGATAAGAAGAGAAAGTATAAAAAAAATGGAAAATGTGGACAATCATTTAAAAGAAAATGAAGAACGTAGGAAGATAGAAATAAAGCAATAGAAGAGAGATTGAGTAGATGAGAAACAACGGCAGAGCAGATAATGAAGCGGACAGAAAGTATAGAGAAAGTGAACAAAGGTGCGATAGACGCGCAGGACGTGCAGAATGATCATAAACATGTACAAAGGAGATTGACACAGATAGAAAGAGAGATTGAAGGAGGAAAAAGTAGGAGGAGAAGGAAAAACGTTGTGATCAAGGGGATGGAAATAAAAAGCAGAACAGGAGAGGAAGAGGTGGGTAAAGTGTTCAAGGACGTTGGGGCAAAAGTAAAGGTATAAGCAGTAAGGAGAATAGTTAGGATTGAAGAAGGGAGGAGAGGCATGTGTTTTATGACAGAAGGAAACAAAGAGGAGAGATTCGGAATAATCGAGGTGGAGAGACTGTTGAAAGGGAGGACAGAAAGAATCAAAGAAGTTATGACGCAGTAGGAGAGGAGAAGAAAATGAATAATAGGGCAGAATGCATGGGAAGAAGGAAGGAAAGGTAGAAGGGTAATAAAGAGGGATAGGATATGGGTGAGCGGAGAGATAAGGATATGGGACGAAGATAAAGGAGTTTTGAAAGTCTGTCAAAAAAGGCAAATAGGGAAAATGAACAGAGAACGGCAAGGTGGGAGTCAACGGAACGGGGCGGGGCTTACGAAAGGGTAACAAACATAGAGACAAGAACGAGAGAAGAGGGGGAAGTGACAGTGGCATTCTGGAAGGTAACGGGATTAATGTTTGGAAGATGCAAGATGTAAGAAAGGAACATGAGAAAGGGAGAGGGATGGGCGTCATGGTATCAGGGGTGAGTAAGGGTCTTGGGGTAGAACAGGGACCTATGGATGATGTCGCAACAAAGGACGGAGTATCGTGAAGAGAATTGAAGTGGGTGAAAAAAGGGTAGCAGTAGTATGTGTTTACAGGATAACAGAAGAAGAGGAGGGATGGAAAGTTATAAGGAGGTGGATCGAAGAAAAAGGAGAAGGGCTGGTATTGATTAGCGGTAACCTAAATTCATTGACTTGAGATCAGGGAGGAGAGGTGTGGGATGGAGCAAAGGAGGCGTTTATGAGAAAATTGAAACAGAGAGAAACAGATCGAGAGGAAAGAGTACTTCTGAACTTGTTAGGAGAAGTAGGGTGGATCATCTGCAATGGAAATGCTAAAGGCGACGAGGATGGTGAAATATCATTTACAGGAAAAGAGGAGACCACATCTTAGCAAAAGAGAAGGCAAAAAAGCTGATGGTAGGAATGGAAGTGGGGAATGAGATAGGCTCTGAGCGCTTCATGATAATATCAAAACTGAAAGGAGGAGGTAATAGACATTTTAAAGGTGAGAAGGGAAAAGGAGAGGTAAGACAAGAAAATATGGGCCGCTGGAAGAGAGGAAAGATGGAAGAATCCTGAGAAAAAAATGAAGAACGAGAACCAAAAAGGTGTAGAAGAGGCCTTCCTCTTCTAGACGAGTTAATAGGAAGACTGAAAGGAGTAATTGAGAAGGTAAAAGAGGTGGTAAGACAAGAAGGGGAGGGATGATCAACAAATAGTAGTATAATAGGAGAAAATGAGTATATGAGGGAATGCTGAACAAGAAAAGGCAGAAAGAGAAGATAAGATATATTGAGGAGGTGGAGCGAGCAGTAAAAGAAGGAAAGGTATGGGAGGTTATGCATAGCGAAAGAGGAAGAAGGAAGGGAGTGAATGAGGATAGAAAAATGAATGAATAGACGGAGTATTTCAAAGGTCTGTTGATAGGGGAAAAAAGAAAAGTTGAAGAAGACAAAAAGAAGGTAATAGAAAAAAGAGAGGAAGATAGAAATGACATAAGCAGGGAGGGAGTAAACCAGGTGAAAGAAAGGCTAAAAAAGGTAAAAAGTGACAGGAAAGGATGGCGTAGAGAATGAAGCTCTAAAGTATGGGTGGGGAGAAGGTGCGAAAGTCTGTAACAAAGTATGAAGCGGAGAAGGGTTGCCTGAAGAATGAAGGACCGGACTAGTGATTCCGTTAATCAAAAAAATGCTCAGAAACAGGTTAAATAGTCGAGTATAAGAGAATGGAATCATCTCTCACAACCAGGCGGGCTTTAGGAAACGGATGGAAACAATCGATGACATGTACGTCCTGAACTATCTAGTGAATGGGATAGGGGGTGGAGTAGATGATAGGCTGATTGAAAGGATGAAAGAAATATTTGTGGAGACGAGATTCAGAGTGAGGATAGGAAAAGAGAAAGGAAAGGAATTTCGGACACAGAGAAGACTCAGGCAAGGATGCCCGTTGAGTCTGCTACCGTTGAGCATTATACTAGCAGACTTAGAAGGAAAGCTAAAGAACGACCTAGAAGGAGGTACGATCTTAGGAAGAAATAAGCTTTACTCTTCAGCATATGCGGGTGTTGTTGTACTACTGGCAGAGGACGGAAGAGGATTGAATCTGATGTTGAAAGTGTTGGAAGAGGATGTAACGGGAAAAGATTTAACAGTGAACTTTAGTAAGACAAAGATGATGTGCTTCAGGAACAGAAAGAAGCAAATAGAATACGAATAGAAGTTCAACGGAGAAACGATTGAACGAGTGGGTACAGGGCATTTTGGAGGGGTTTCGTAATTGTCGGTTTCCTCTGAGAGTATTTCGGAAAATATGACTCATGTAGTATCCCTCAATTCGCAGAAGAATAAGGTTATTGGCGGTTTTTTTCAATTTTTGAAAAAAACATTTTAATGAAAAATATGATCGTTCAAAGTTACCCTATCTTTGAAGACCGATTACTCGGGTTCTACTGATTATTTCTAAAATTTTAGAAATACGTAAAATATGTCCATTCATTATGAACAAATTATTGTACACAAGAAGAAAATTGTTATTAAATAACTATCAATAAACAGTCGAGTACGAAAGGTCTCGGAGCAGTAATTTTAAGGCAAGGAACCACCGATCCTGGCGACGAAATGTTTGAGCAGACCCTATGTCACGCCCACGCTGTGCTGGTACCCTTTACCTCACCCCGGAACCTAGATGGGCCAAAATCTAAACTCTACAGCGTCCCAAACGAAAACATCGTAAGCCGCATCTGCCATAAGGGTTAGACGTTTGAGTGGCACGTTCAACACAAATCACTCACACAGATCTTACCTTTTTTTTGGGCGTTTTTTTCGTTGACTCTGACCCTTTCTCCATTCGTATAATTTCCCTGAAAATTTGGAAACGACCGACTGTGTTCGATTCCTGTTCGTATAAACGCATCGTGGATTGGCGAAGGGACTCTGTTTCCTCCCATTATAACTTATACTTCCCTCCCCCCCCCCCCATTGCCCCCTCTAACTTGAAACCTGGATTTTATTATTTAGAATTATTACTACATGAAATGATTATATGAATTCATGTTCAAAATTTATTATTTCTTATTAGAATGATTTATTTATTTATAATCTATAATGTATAATTCAGTGAATTTTAAAGTTTTGGTTTATCAATTTATTATTTAACTACACATCATTATGCACAATTTTCATTTGTTTCAACAAATTTAACTCATTCAAACAATTATTCATTCTCAAATTAACATTTTTAAAAACGTTTTGCTATTATTCAAACATTTTTTTCTGTTTATTTTCAAAATTTCCAGAAATTTCAGAAGAATTGAATGAAATAAAATACACAATTACATATAAATATCTTTTCTGACTGTATATGATATTGAATGACTTCTAAGAGAGGTCAGTTTTGTCAAAAGCTTTATGTTATTTTTACTGATGTAAATTATGATTCAAGTTTCAAAATAGTGATTTTTTATACATTTTTTTCTCTTTAAAAATATCCAGATGCTACAGGTACTAAACAATTATGGAAAACAGTTTCCAGTTATCAAAAAGAAAACATTGTCTTCGACAAAAAAACAAAATTTTGTGATTAGCGTTTCAATAGGACTGCGTAAAAAATAAATTTAGATTATATTTCATTTCATTCATTTTATTTCATTCGAAAGTTATGCAATGAATATCAAGCTGACATACTGTAGGACACAAAAAATATATCAATATATATATATATATTCACGAAAATAATTGTATGTTAGATGTTTCATATCATTGATACAAATTTTTAATGGGAAATTTCTTGAAATAATAAAAATTTTTAAAACAATGAAACAATGCTTCAAGGAGATTTTATGACTCCCCGACTCCTTCTTTTCATTCACTATAAAGTCATAAAAGATATTTGTATGTAATAGTGTATCCTATTTGATTTCATTCTTCTAGAGCTATTGAAGGAAACTGCTTGAGCAGTTAAAAATTTTTTACACAAATGGAAAGATTTGTTAAACATCAGAAGAAATGAATGAAAGTTATAAAATTAGTCAACAAAAAATAACGTAGGATATAAATTTGGCGGAAAAGTGAATATTTCTGGCCCAATTTCTTGAAACTTTGAAAATAGACAGAAAAAATGCAGCTTGTACCCTCAAAAATATCCAAATTATGCATTTGTTAATTAGGTTTGTTTTAGCAATTATCAAATGTTATTGATTCATAGCGAGAAATTATTGCTCAATAACTGGCTATCGATTCCATAAAACGGAAAGATGTTTTATTTGTTAATTTTCATAATTGTAGATGAAATTATAAATATTTGATTGAATATTTATTGA
>WSXT02046281.1:0-13139 GCA_011762715.2 Neuroterus valhalla | reverse complement strand
TTATAAATTATTCACCGAGATATTGCAATTCGAAAAAAAGCATTTGAAAATTTCAATTGTTTATAACTTTTCGAAAACTGGAAATTTTCAAAAACTGTTTCAGTACATCATTGGTAAAATATAAACTTTCCAAAATCTGCAGAAAGATATATATCAAAATCGACCGGTCAGTTTTAGGTGGCTCACTTGAGAAATTTTGACTCATAGTTGTAGCAGAAAATTGGTGACTGTGGAAAAAGACTCAAATCAGATTTTCAGATAAGAAATAATATAAATTTTCTTCAATTTAAAGATACTAGTAGAAATTTAATGCTTTTATCTTAATCGGGTTATATTTAGGCATTAGGAGATTTCTGGATATACCATTTGCCGAGAAAACAGTTGATATCTTCCAAGCTACACCGTAAATATGTTTTTTTTTCTATGCCTTCATCCTCGATGATGAGTATTAGTAAAAGTATAGTATATGAAAATTTAGATCACGAAATGTCAGTTATTCTTTTTCTCATTCTTTGAGGTATGGAAATTTAGTTAATATAGGTTGCAGGCCTACAAAAATGGGTTTCGAAGCCTATTAAGCCATAATTCAGTCGTTCAAAGATTCCCGCTTCCCGATTCTATTTATCCCTACCATCCCCTCACTACCTTTTAATCTTACTCATTCGCACTACCCTGAAACCTTTACTCCCCCTTCTTTCCTCTCACTCCGCCTTTCTTCATCCCTATCCAACCCTCACTTCTTACCCCATTACTTCCCCTGTCCTTCCTTGGCCCCTTACTTAGCATTCCCTTCCTCACTCCTCTTCCCTCACACCTCCCTTCACCCTACTTCGTTCCCCTGTATCTCTCACTTCAACACTCCATAACACTCCCCGCATTCCTCTCTATCTCTCTCTATCCTCATTTTCCCTGACCTTCCTCACTCACTCCTCACTGCCTCCCCTACAACCTCATTTCTTCCACTTCCTCTAACATCCTCCCTTCTCCTTTCCTTACTCCTTCTGAGCTCTAATCACCCGTTGCATCCCTCACTAACTCTTTTCCTCCTTTTGCATCTTTCCCTTCTTCGCTAATTCCTCCCCTCACTCGAGTCACGAAGGGGGCTTTCATAAACCACGTTACCCAATTTTGGCCACTTTTTGACCCTATTACACCCCCCATTTGGTCTACCGTGGCATTCTTGGTGACCCCCTTTCCCCAGAGGGTGCCACGCGGTTTTTGTAATTTTTCAAAAAGGAATATAAAACAAAAAATTATAGGGTATATTTATTTTTAATTTTTTCAGGAAAACTCAAAAGCTCCAAATTCATGAGTCTCCAATTATAACAATTTTTTCTCCAACGTGCAACACTTTATTTTTAAGGTTCTTCAGATTTGATTAAACTGAACATTACTTTTGCGAATTAAAAGAATTTGAGTCCAACAAGTTTTTTTTCTGTGGGAAAAAGTTTATCGTTTTTATCTGTCTATATTGTGAAATTTTTATCAGTTTATTTACAACATTGGATAATTTTCCAATCAAATTGCTCCTAAAATTTTTCAGTTCGATGTTTGAATGAAAGAGTTACACGACATTTATTATTTTGATATCATTAGGCCAAAATCCTTTCTGGGGTAAGCGCAACTCGTGAGAAGTCATGATTGGTTGTGTTGAATACTGAGGAAGGCACCAGTCTCCTGACAACATTTACCCATCGAAGTACTAAACGCGCTCTACGCTGATTAACTTCAGTGATCGGACCCCCCCCTCCCCTTATAAAATGGTGGCTGGTTTATGTTTGATTTTGTAGAGCAGAGACACTTTTCTTCATTATCTTAAGTAGACAGACTCGAAAGAACCCACTTATGTTTATAGCTCTTCCAAATATGCGCTTATTTTTCCAACATTGAATTTCCAAAATTGTTTGTTTTATTGAGAATTAGCTGAATTATTTTGTGGAAAATTCGAATGATTCTTATGTCGACAGTTATTCAAGAATATTTAACAGTCTCCCCCCTCCCATAAAATGGTGGCTGGTTTATGTTTGATTTTCAAGAGCAGAAACTCTTTTCTTCATTTTCTTCAGTAGGCAATTTTCAATATAGAAGAATCTTAAGAATTAACAAAATTATTTTCTACAAAATTCGACTAGTTCTTATGTGAGCAGTTATTCAATTATATTTAACAGCCCCCCCTCCCCCCTCCTCATGAAATAGTGCTTGGTTCATGTTTGATTTCGAAGAGCAAATACTCTTTTCTTCATTGAAATCTTCTGCAAAGTGCTCCTGAAAGCATGTAATAAAAAGTTAAAAAAACAAAAATCGCCGCTAATTGGTATTTAGTTATTTAAACAGAAAACTATGAATTATTTCAGATATGAAGATATTTGGAGCTTTCGAGGCACTCAATTTGACTTTTTTGTTGGAAAATGGATCAGAAAAAATACCTACAGATATTTTCAAGCAAAAAATAATTAATGTTGTTACAAAAAAGTTATATAGAAAAAAAATGTCCACGAGATGCTTGCGCCAGCTGCACCGCAAAGCCCGTAAGTGTGGAAACTCTCCAGCCCACTGCAAGAGCACATTATTATGACGTATCGAGTAAAAGTCATGTTTTGGGTAAAAATAATTTTTCATATTTTTCTAATGTAGTCAGCAATATTTATACGAAGTATAAAAGCTGTAACTTTTTTTTTCTTTGTTAATTACAAATGTTTGAAATTTTTAAGCCGACATTTTGATTTTTTCCAAATTTTACTTCACATCCAGCAACCCAAACATGTAACAATATTGAATTGTAATTCATTCTCGAAGAATATAATAATTCAACCATGTTATTGCAGTCTTAACAGTCTTCGTAAGAATGAAGAACCCTCCCCCAAAATGGTCTTTCGCGATTATCTCGGAACGGGTTGATGGAAAAAGAAAGCGCTTGTACGTACAAATAGTTCATACAATGTACAACAAGAATAGGAGTCTTAAATTTTTTTGTCCTGGTACAAAATTTTTTGTAATTTACCCTTGAAGTGGACGGTGAATTTTGCCGCGCGCCTCGCACGTAACTTTCGTGGCTGATATCTCAAAAGGGGGTGGGTTTTTGGAAAAAATGTATTCTACTTAAATTGTGCAAAATTTTATGGTGCACCATTTTAGTCTTGTACCTCTTCGTCGAATAAGTACTACGTTTCAAGATATCATGCAAAACCCAAGCGTTAGATGCGTGAAATCAAATTCACCCTTAACTTCGAGGGTTATTTACTCGAAATTTCATACCAGGACAAAAAAAATTAAGACCCATAGTATTGTTGTACATTGTATGAAGAATTCGCATGCTTCGAATAATTATTTTCCAATTAACCATTTTCGCAATAATGACGAAAAACCATATTTCGGGGTTGTTTTTTTATTTAGGGTGTTTTTACGATAATTTGGGGTAAAAATATTTTTTTTACTTTTCTGATGCAGTCAGCAATATTTATACCAAGTATCAAAGCTTTATCTTTTTTTTTTTTTTAATGTCAAAAAAATTTTGAGCCGCCACTTTGGATTTTTTAAACCTCAAATTTGGAAGCAGCAACCCTAATAAACAAACGCATGCCATTTTTGTGACTGTGACACTTAATTTTTCCCAGTTAATCGACTATATACACAGTTTTTTCTTATTTTTGAAAGAAACAACCTATTTTCAAAAAAGCGGCAATATTTGATTTTTTAACTTTTCATAACTCACTGATAGAAACAAAATGCAAAAGTCTTCAGAAAAATCGGTTCATAGGCAGAGTTTTGTGAGGTTTAAACCTTACGTTACTGGGCTATAAGTACACAGACTCGAAAGAACCCATTTGTGTTTATAGCTCTCCTTAATATGCACTTATTTTTCCAACATTTCATGAGAAATGTGTTTCCCATATTCTTTTTTCTTAAAGTGATAATTTTCAATTTAGAAGAATCTTTAGTCGACAGAGCTTCTTTATACCACGAAGAGTACCTTATATTTACTATTTAAACTTGCCTTGAAATTTAATTTAAAAAATCGTTTGTTCTATCCTAGCCAGCGGTAGTTGGCCGAAGGTGAGAGAAACGAGCGCCAACGACCACGCTAAGATTAACACAAAAATGTTTAGAATCACCGAAACGCGTTTTTCATTTGCTTATATCAATTAAACGGAGCCTTTGCCACGACCAAAATTTTTCACGAGCTTTTTGCAAGGGTTCTAATTAAGAATTAACTGAAATATTTTGTACGAAATTCGACTAGTTCTTATTTGGACAGTTATTCTATTATATTTAACAGCCCCCCCCACATAAAAAAGTGCTTGTTTCATGCCTAATTTTGTGGAGCAGAGACTCTTTTCTTCATTATCTTCAGTAGACAGATAGACTCGAAAGGACCCACTTGTGTTTATAGCTCTACTAAATATGTGCTTATTTTTACAACATTTCATGAGAAATGTGTTTCCAATAGCCTTTTTTGTTGAAGTCACAATTTTCAACCTAGAAGAATCTTTAGTCGACAGAGCTACATGATTATATCAGTATGAGTACTTTATATTTACTATTTAAACTTGCCTCGAAATTTAATTTTCAAAATTGTTTGTTTTAATGAGAATTAACTGGATTATTTTGTACAAAATTCGACTAGTTCTTATGTGGATATTTATGTAGATATTTCTAACAGATTCCTGCAGGAGACTGGTGATCACCTCAGTGTGCAACTTTACTAATAATAATTCCTTTAAAATGATAAAACGTAAACGGATTTAAAATTTTCAGCAACCATGCTTGATTTACAGAACGGTAACCTAAGATCTAGGAAAGAGTAATTTACAAAATTTTGTGAAGAAAATTATTTTCAGATACAAAAATGTCCTAATTAAAATGAATAGACCGTATTTTCAACACACTGTGCAGGAATTACTGTTAATTCAAAACAGTGACCTCCTGTTCCGATCTTGGAAATAAAAACCGGATGGTTTTCGTTGGTGGGACGTTGGCCCTTAGCGGTGCAACTCTGAAATTTGAAGCGGCAAATCTAATGGTGCCAGAGGCAAGTCATCACGTACGGTTATGGTCTTATGCGGACCATTAAGCGGCTGCAATAGGAAAAAAATGGAAGAAAGAACAAAAAATGAACAAGTTCACTAAACTTGAAGAGTTGGTTTTCGTTCATTAGTTTACAGTCATATTGTGATGCCGAAGGATGACGTCGGATATTAGACTCCAGCGGTGATTCCTTACTTGAACGTAAAATAAGAGAACCTTCGCCGATTTCTTTATCCCCGCATGGAGCAAAGAAGGAATGCTGTTTGGAGAAAAAAATATGAGAAAAAACAGAAATGTTCCTCAAAGGACTTTTAGATATCGAGTGCTAATAATTGCGAGATGATAATACGGTCTTTGATATTTCTGTTACGATTTGTTAATAATAAATAATGAGAGAGTGAATGGAATTCAAATTAACTAGCTGCTGATGAATACATAGTATAAACTAATTTAATGCTAATTCATCTTCTTGTGCTCAGAAGCTTACTTGTACGATGTAGTATATATGTATATATGTATATATTATACTACTTCGCAAAACCTGTAGACGTCACATGCAATACTTGAATATTGCATGCAGACGAGACATTTCATAGACCTGTCGGCAAAAATGCAACTGTTTATTACCCACGCGAATTAATGTTAATCAGATGAAAGATAACTGTCGTTCTTGAGACCATTGAAAAAATATGGTTCCATCCAGAGATATACACGTTGCAATTTGATGTACTATTCGCTCATCTACGGACAGATAATAAACCAGTTTAGTATTTTTGTCTGCAAAGATCCATTTAGTAATCATACATTGGTAGGTTCATAAAATTTTAATTATTCAATTTCATACACTATCCAGATACTAGTATGCATAACACTCACTGGTAAAAAGATTTTTATTTGCGTATAATAATCAATTTCATTGGATGGGTTCAAGAGATGATCAAGGGTGTCACGGAAAGTGTCTGACTGTGTACCAAGAAAGCACTTACAGGAAAATAGAGGGCACTTATCATTATATCAAACAGATAACAATTTTTTAATGTCCGTGAAACCTATTCTAAAATAGTGGGAGCATAACATGGCTTCACATGTATAGAGCTTACAGAACTTCATGTACAAATCATGACAGAATTTTCAAATGTTTTAAGATTTTATTATGGACATCAGGGTATAATTTTGATAAATCAAACATACATTTCTGTGAATTCCACAGCATTTTTAGTAAATGTTACATGAAACTCATTGCCGGTTTTAGGGAGAATGTGCTCTTAGGCATTATACATTTTTAGGTCCGCCCTAAAGTTGAACTTTTTAATATATTTTTCTATACATTTCTTTTAGAATATGTCCAGTGATTGTAATTTTTTAGTTGACATTATTTTTTGCTCATTTCATTAGTACATGTTAGTCTCTGAATTTGAAATCCTTACTGATTTCAGTTAGTAACTACGGAGAAAAATTTGGACTCATGCCACTATTGATACTTTTTGCCACTTTTAATTAACGATGATGCTATATTTTATCACTTTGCCTTTAAACACATTTTTGAACTTCTTCGCTAGATTGGTGAAAATAACATGAACAATATTTCAAAAACTGAAATTTCAAACAATTTTAGAGATTTTAAGAGATTTGAAAATTTCACAGATTATATTTTAAGGGGTTTCAAATAATAGTGTCAACTGATTCCACGAGATTTCAAAATCCCCACAATTTCAAAAAGAATTCTAAGAGATTACCAATTTGAAGACAATTTAGGGGCGCTTAAAGATTTCTTATCGGGTTTCAAAGGACTTGAAACATTTTAGAATATTTAATATGGTTCAAAGAAATTTCGAGAAATTAAAAAATTATAAGAAATGTTTCGGGGGAATCAAAGAATTCCTAGAAAACTTCAGAGCGTGAATAAAGTGGAATTAAATATCACGTCACTTTGAGGGATTCTTATGGTTTTCATCTAAGTTTATGAAAACTCAGAAGATTTCGAATTTTTGTTTGATTCTGAAGAAATTTCTAGAAACATCGAAAATTTTAAGACACAGGATTGCAAAGGATTTCTAGGGATTTCGAACAATTTCCAGGAATCTCATAAGATTTCAAATAGGTTGATATAGAATTAAAGAAGATTAAAAAATTTATAAGAAATTCAAAACAATTTCTAGAGATTTAAAGGAATTTTACAGTCTTGAGACATTAAAAGGATCTCATCAGATAAATTCCGGGGTATTTTGATACATTTTTAAATTTTCATTATAATGAGAAGGTATTGGTTTTATGTGAGAACTGACTTTCGCGGAATTGATGAAATCTCCACGATTTGAGACCTCCTGATTCCGAAAAAAGTAGTTTTTACGTTGGTGTCTGTCTGTCTGTTGTCGTCGTCGTCGTTGTTGTCGTTGTTGTCGTTGCTGTCGTCTGTATACACGATAACTTTTCGAAAGAATGATCATATTGGATTGTGCTTTGGCACTTCGCAAGTTTGAGCACGCCTAGGGCGCGCGTCTTTCGGATCTCATGCTTCGCGCTCGATGGTAATCTAACCTCGCGTTTCGCGCTCTGTTATGGATTTACCTCCCTACAGATATATATAGAGGTTGTGAAACTTAAAAGCGAAATGTCGACTACTTCAATTTGATGAGCATAAATTCTCTTTTGTTGAAGCTTCTTCAGCTTTAACGAATACTTTCTCATCGCGTGTCTCGTGCTGCGCACTCGATCAAAGTTTGTCCAAAGCGGTAGAAAACTTTTGTTGCCAATTTTTTTTTCACATGTTGTGTAGTTTTTCTAGAAATTAAATCTTTTAATTTTTAATTTTATTTTTCACAATTGAAAGAAACAATACGCGTCCAATGGGAAAAATTATAATAAATTTACAGATATTTTTCGGATGAATAACTTTTCTCTATCAATCTTTTGTGTTAGCTTCAGTCATTTTTCCAAAAATTTTATTGTTCCATTTTTATAGTTATTTTTCCTGATTGAAATGAATTCATTTTATTGTTTTTTATAAATGAAGCAAAAACTACTTGTCCTGTCAAAAAAGTTAATATCACCAAATTTGTAGATATTTTTTTGGTGCACAAGTTTAGTTCATTTATATATTCCCGTACCTCACATAGTTTGACCAAAAAATAAATCTTTCTATTTTCATTATTCTTTGTGCGACCGAAATTTGAATTTTCGGTTTTTCGAGAAAACTCGAAAAGTTGTAAAGATCATCCTTGAGGGCTCCCAAAAAGAAACATTTTTTTTTTCTTTGAACTTTTTTTATATCTTGCGTTGTTTGGCTAAAAGTTGTCATTTTCGTGTATATTTTCAAATTTTGAAAATGCCACAACTCTAGCAATTTTGGTTTTATCCAAAAAAAATCATGAGGATAAATTATTTCACTTTTTACCTACTATAAGATACCGTATTTACAATTTTCGAATCTTGGAAAAAAAAGGCCAAAAAATTTTTCAAAATGCTCCCCCCTTTCTCCATTTCTGATCCAAAATAACTGGTTACCGAACTCGGCTTGTCTGGCTACCTAATTTGAGGAAAATTAAGGAAAAACATAATTTCTTCTTCACTATAAATATCAATATCATGAATTTAAAAAATGAAATTTTTTTACAAAATTGAAAAGGATTATCGGATGGAGAAATTTCATGATTATGTAAGAAAGAAAGCCTCAAAATTGATTACTATTTATCAATTGAACTTTTATATAACTATTATTTTTACAACTCATAAATTTGTTCTGTTGTGCTACCTCTACGGAATCGTCACCATGAGATTTTTTTTCTGTCAAATCACTAAACTTATTGAATTGTTAATTTTTAACTTTATGGGTCTGTATCTCCGTGGTTTTTCAACGAATCTCGAATTTTCTTTTTTCGAATAAAAGCTCTTTTTACGCACTCTTGATATAGGTGACAAAAAAATGTATAACAAAGTTGGATGCACAGTTGATTTTATTTTGCAATTAAGGGAATTTTAAAAAACAATCCCCTTGATTGCAATATTGCATTTTTAAATAAACTAATGTTGGCTTCTAACATAAAATAGTAAAACCACTAATGAAAAAATCAGCACGACCACATTCAACGCGCAAACCAAGTTTTTCGTATTTTTTATCAATTTGTTTGTAAGGCCACAAGTCATAAACCCTTCAACATACAGACTCCAGCTTTTGCACACGTCATTTGTTGATAATGAGGAATATTTTGAGACAATTAAAAGTCTCGTTGACAATGATCAAACTAATTCATCATTGTTTATCTAAAAATAACACTAATTATGGTTTTTATGGTGTGTCTTCTTAACTATTTCATATTTTTCAACCTGTGACCTCTACTTTTGTAGGTCTTTTTGAGGCGAAAAAAAAATGGCTTAACTTTTTCCTTGTACAGTTACCAGCAACGATGATATAAGCAAAAAACAAGAAATCTCCTCAAGAAATAACAAATATAGATTTTTTAAACAATGATAAAAATATAAGATATATTGTTATACTCATTTTCTGCCACCTAAATCAAAAGTTTCAGCCATCCCGTAGAAAACTTCACGAAATGATAATTTTTGACCTATCTTGCCTGGACTATCAAGGCATATTTCTTTTTTTTCGCGATGGGTAAATCAGCACTGAGAGAACGCATACTATCACAATTATGATAAGGTTAACACTTCTTTATTCCCATGAAAAAAATGTTCAAGATGAACTAACTGAAGAAGCCTCTACATCCCAGATGATATATCGTTAGCGTTGAAAATCGTAGGGGAGAGTGGGGAGTTGTGAGCCGGGTTCCGTTTTCTAGGTATATCTTCTACAAAAATCGATAGATTGTAAATGTTTTAAATTGGATTTTTAGAGGACATCTAAACACAACTAATGGAGAACAGAATTTGAAAAAAAATCATCGTTGTCTTTGAAATATTGCAGAACGGCTAAAAGTGAAAAAATCGGCATTCGTAATTTTGGTGGGAAATATAGTAGTAGAAAATAAAATTCAAGATAAATTTGATGTGACTAGAAAATTTGAAAGAATTAATCAGGTTCGCAATTAACACAGATGTATCACCCAGTCATCATGTTGGCACCCTTCAAGTGGTCGCACATGTTACAATATATTGCATTATTTCTATTTATTTTTTTCTTCATTGTGACAAAACAGATGATGCAAAAGTCTTTATCAACTCCCTTCAACTCCCTACAACTGGTGGCTCGTAACTCCCCATATCGGTCTTATTTAGAATGGACCTATCGCTATCGACGCAATGAACAATCATTAAAATGTTCTTTTCTGTATACAGAGCCAATGGCCTAAGGAATTTTTGGTATAAACTTTCCTCTAGAGTTGTCTGCAAAACGGGCCTCAAAATACCACAAACACAGGTATCCAAAGAAACTTTTGGTGCGATTTAACAATGAGTCATTCACATGAAGGCCAAGAACCCCTGCAGATGCAATGAATGCTCACTGAAAAGTTAGCTTGGGTCAAGAGAAATACTAAACAGTACATACAAGAGACCTAGCAATCACAGCATGGCAGAAATCGAAATGGCTCACAACTCCCTCCGGCTCACAACTCCCTACTCTCCCCTATATATGAGGAAAAATACATTGGGATCTTATGGGAGCTTCCATTCCCTATGACTCCGTGATTTAAATGATAAGCTCCTGCAGTATCATTAGTTTCGCTTTCGAAGATTTGATTTTCATGTGATGGCGTTACTGGTTTCGAGACTTGACAGAGTCCGTCACGACCAAATTCGATAAGGCCGTATCAAGAAAGTCGCGAACGTTCCACCGCCGGGTAATTTCCTGTGTTTTATGGACCGCTCAAAAAGTGGGAATTCCACGATCGGAGAGGAATTAGGAGACTTATCTCATCTGTAAGATCGAATAAGCCTAAAAGTTGCAAGAAGAGTCAGTCAACCATCGGAAAATCAACCGCACAATTTTAAGTTACGACTCAGTTATTTTTTCAATTATTTCGAGACATTAAGACAAGAGAAACCATTTTGAAGAATAAGAACATTTTTACAGCAATTCGATAACGAAACTTATTACTAAAATTGTGAGATTCATGTTACGAACCTCCCAATCTTTCATTTATGAATATGCAATCTGTAATGAAATTTCAAGGTTCTTGATCAGTTTCACTTTTTTTCACAAATTTCCGAAAAATCGACTTTTTTTATTTATCCCAGTTTTCAATGTTACTTTTATGTCAGATCGGACGTAAGATCAAATCATTTCAACTGGGATTAGAAAAAAAAAGAGAAAAAGGCAATTTTTGGTAAATTTGTGAAACAAAAGAAAACTGGAACTGATCAAGAACTTTGAAATTTAATTGCAGATTGCAATTATTCAATTATGCAATTATTGCAATTATTGTGTATAAGATTATACTGAACAATAGTAAATAATTGAAATACCAATCAAACATAATACAGTCATGTTTGAAAACAAGAAAAATTCAAAATAAAAATAATAATATAAAAGATATTTGCAATATAAATCATGCACACAGAGAAATTATATTTGATTGAAAAAAAGAAAGAGAAAAAATGTTGAGCTCTATTCCATCAATGAAACTTAGTTTCGTACAAAAATTGTAGAGTATCCTGTGAATTTCAACTTTTGTTTTAAAAGTTTTGCGATAGCACCGAAATCAAAAAAAGATGTTCGATCTAAACAAATGTTCATTCCCTTTTTTATCTGTATAATCGATTGTTAAGCAACATATAAGCAAAATACGACAAAACATCAAATATACTAATTTATATATCTTATTTTTTTCATGAAAAACGGCATCAACCGTTTTCTTGATTAAATTAAAAATGCGACTGTTATTTTCGATACAAGAAATCACCCCTTAATTAAAAATGGCGGACAACCTGCAAGGAGAGGATGGTCGAAAACTCGGATTCAAGCTTCCTATAGAGTACCCTAAAGATGGCAAAAAGAAATGTTCTTAATGTTTTTACCCAATAATACATATAGGAATACGACTAAATATACTGGACTATTTCGAAATGATCAGATTATTTCATTTAATGTGATTACAAGTGATTTCGAGGTAATTGCATCAATTTCATCCAAAAGTTATTATATTTGTTCCCTGAGATGGGTAGTATTCTCTTGAATCGTTCTGTACAACGGTGTCTCGGGAACAGGAGTCGGTTGATATTGACTGGCAGTGGTTACGCGTGCGCCAAGTGGTGGGGGTTCACCATTACCACCCCATTACCTCCACATCCCCCCATCGTGTCACTCTTTCATGCTTCTCCATCTCAGTCCCTCTTTCCCTTCACCATATTCATCTCTCTTTTACTAACCTCTCTCCCCCAATTACTATCACAACTTCAACTCACCCCTGCCAGCTTAGCTTTATTATAAAGCTCGTAGCACTCTCTCGAAGCTCACATTGCAACAATTATGTTCGTGCTTGCATGGCGGTCGACAATTGAAATGATCGGAATTCTACTACTTTTTCTCCTCAACATACCTCATTTTATGCCAGAGTCAACTATTTGTATGAAATGAGTTTAATAACTTTCAGACTCAATAAATCAGTGTCTTCTTTTCTTTGTAAAAAGAGAATCAACTATTATATTTAATAAATTCGATTTATATTGCGTTTTATCAATTGCTTTTTTGTATGCTTGCATTCTTCAAACTAAGTGACGAAAGATATTTAATTGGGGTAATCGAATTCAGAATTTATTGAAAAGCGAATTTAACCCGTTTATCTTGATTTTCTAGTTTGTCGTTTTCGAATCAACATTCTTTTATGTAAAATTCAAATGTTTTCGGCTTTGGTATTTTTGCAGAAAACTCTTCCGCTGTTTCAACACGATATAGTCGCTTTCTTTGACATGTTAACGCAGGAGGATTTTCAAAGCCTCTGTAGAGTTAGGAAATTCTCGGTAACAAAGATTTGGAGAAGGTAACAGAGAACGTTACCGAGAATGCGAGAATTTACCAAGAATTTACGATAACATTCATTTTTTACTATTTCTCTTTGTTTTTCAACCTAAATAACGTTTATATTAAATGCACTTAGACCTACATAGCAATAAAAATTGGGGATTATAATTATTTTGTAGTTTTATATACAATATACTCC
>WSXT02046269.1:0-27725 GCA_011762715.2 Neuroterus valhalla | reverse complement strand
TCTTTTGGGGTAAAAAAAAAAAAAATATCACTCCCCACTCCCCCCCCCCCCCCCCAAGAAAAAAAACTGTTGCTTAATCAATGGACGGGTCCTCATTAAGAAATCATGAAATAATGTTTAAGTATTAAGAATCTCAAAATTTGCGTACCAAAGATATGCTTGTTCTTAACGTTCAACTCGACGTTCGTCATTTTGTTTTTCCAGACTGAAAAAAAAATATTTGATAGTAAATATGTCAATTAATAGAACGTTTGTAGATTCAAAAGCTCAATTTAGTTTTACTCACAATGGAAAAAGGTGATGATCAAGACGATGAAGACACCACAGGTGTATCGGTGGAAATAGACATAATCAAGCCAATGAATTCCGGATATGTGCGCAAACTGTTCGTACCTCGGCAATCGAATAAAGAGCTGTAACGTAAAATACAATAAATATGATTTATAAATAACAGACCAGAAAACCAGAATGAAAAATAGTTTTACTTTGGGGAATTCATAATAGCAGGGATCACAGCGATTCAATATTAGGTGAGTAGGGGATTTTCCCGAAAAAAAGGGAATATAATGGGATTTTATTTATCATTAAAAACTTTTTATATTTTACAGGTATCCCGCAAATATTGCATGAAAGTGCTTTGAAAAATCTGGTAAACAGTTTGAAAATTGAATATTATTCATACTTTTCAGTCGAAAGTTCAACTCTTTTGTGGGAAATTGTTTTTTTAAAATAAAAATTCATCTTTTGATAAAAATATAATCTTTTCGGATTAAAAAAGCCACTGTTTGTTTGAATTTGGATCTGTTTTGCTTGAGAATTCAACTGTTTTGATAGAAATTCATATTTTTGGGTGAATAAATTATTTTTCATTCAAAATAGTTTTTTTGTTTCGATACAATATCAACCATCAATGTTTTTATTAGGAATAAGTCTTTTTTTAAAAATTAAAATGAGAAAAGTCAGTTTATTCCGTTCAATATTGTATTTTTAGGCCGAGAATTAAATTATTTTTTTTGTTGACCTCAACAATTACATTTTTCATCCAGAATTTGTTCTTTTTGGTAGCAAATTCAACCATTGAGATTGAAATTCCACTGTCATGTTGGAAAACGGAAACTTTTTTGGTCAAAAATTCATCTTTTTGATCAAAAATGTGACTATTTAGTAAAAAATCACTGATTTGTATTAAAATTCTATTTTGTTGAAAATCCAAGGCTTATTTGGTTGCAATTTTAAACTATTACATTTTTCATACATAATTCGTCTTTTTTGGTTAACGTTTTTATTCTTTTACAACTAAGAAGTCTATTTCGAATGGAAGAAATTGTTCAGAAGAATTTGGTAAAAATAAAACGACTATTTGGTTGAAGCTGGACCTGTTTTGCTTGAGAATTCAACTTTTCTAATCAAAATTCGTTTTTTTGGTTTAATACATTTTTTTTAATTGGATGATATTTTTTGTTTTAATTAAAATATCAACTATCAAAATTTTCATTGAGAATTTGTCTTTTTTTATATTATAAATTCATATTTTTGGTTTGAATCTCCACTTTTATGTTTAAAATTGGAATGTTTCTTTCGTTGAAATATTGAAAATTACTTTTTTCATTCAGAATTCGTTTCTTTTTTGTCTGAAAAATCTTTTTTGATATGTGGGAATTTTCGAAGGAGTTCTGGTAAAAATGAAACTTCTTTTCTCTCAAATTTATGTCTTTTCTGATTAAAATTTATTCTGCCGGTTGAAATTCGAATCCTTCAAGGTTAAAAAGCATAGTTTTCTGTTAAAAATCCGTTTTTTTGTTGCAAATGCAACTGTTTATTTAAAAATTAATTTGATATGAAATTCTACTGTTATGTTGGGAATAAAAGCTGTTTTGGTAATAAATTCGAGAATTGGGTTAAACTTTTTTTTTATCTAAAAAATCTTTTGTTGTGAAAAGTTCTACTTTACGATTGAAAATCAACTTTCTTGTTGAAGATTAATATTCCCATATGAAAAATTCAACTGTTTCGGTTGAGGATTCAACTCTTCTCTTGAAAATCCAATCATGTAACCCAAATTTCGTCAAATATCTTTTTATTTCCTCTGAATAAATACTTGACATTGGTATCATCAAAAAGAATTTCTTTCAATACGTCTTGTTTTCTAATGTCTCGAATTTCCGTTCCATCAAATTTTTGTAAAAAAGGGAAAAATTATGTAAGAATTCTCGATTTCAAGCTCTTTAAGAGATTCCTTAAATCTAAGGGGAGAAAAGGGATTAGTTAAAAAAGAGATGGACTACGATCGTTGTAACATAATACTCACAGAAATATTCTGCTTTGTAAGTTCGTTGCTGACAATGATTTTCTGTCCCTGAATTTCATCCTGGTTTTGCATTATGCACAATTTATATTGGAAAAGGTGCTTGGAAATAAACTGCTGGGCACTAATTGTAACTTCATCAGGAGTATCGATCTGAAAATAAACAAGATAAATGAAACCACGTACTAAAAACTAAACATTGATTTTTATGGAAGTAATTATATTCCTTGTTACTCACCGTCAAATGTTCCAAAACTTGAGGTAAACCATAAACTTCCAGAAAAGCGGTAGGCATCGCAGACGATGGTATAGACGTGAAAACAACTTCCTTGATGCCGATGTAAATTGGTGGAAGGTAGGCAACTTCTACACGATTTCCCTCGATGTCGCGACTGACTGCATTTATTTGAAGACGAGTTTCAATTGTGCTAGACATCAAGTTTGGTGAGCCCGTAGGAATTACATCGCAGTAATAAAATCCTGAAAGACATTTTTAAATTATGAAGGGTCTTCAGTCAACAATTCCCAATTAAGGAGACTAGAATTTGATACAAACCAGATACAATATCGAATCGAGGTTTAGCGATGAAAAGATCCTTCACGCCAACGTTCACATTCGATGGAATAAATTGTATCGTACACGTAAAGGGATACGAAGTCAAAAAGAATGAAGAGTGAGTGCGACATCCACCTAATCCACGAGAGAGAACGTTGTTTTCTTTAATTCTTTCGTCCTTGCTTTTTAGTACAAGAGGCACGCTGAATATTTCCAGTCCAGTTATGTTTTTTCCTCTCAGTGGCAGAAGCGATATCTATCATGGCCATTGTAATTGCAATCATCAGAGACAGTTTAAAAAAAATTATGTTCAAATTACACCGTAAAAACAGAAATTAATCAGATAAATCTAGCAATTAGTAATTCTAAAGAATCACGACTTTCCTTTATTTTGTCCTTCTAGTTAGCATTTTTTTGGAAATACCTTTAATTTATATTTTTTCAATGCCCCCTCCCCCATTCCATATTGGGGAAAATGTTTAAGAACAGACCTTGCTAATATTAGAAAAAAGCAATCATTAGAAGCTTTCTGATTTGAACGATCTAGAACTTTGTTTGAAACTGAACTCTTTCTAATCATAACTGTGAGATGAAAACTTTCCTTACACTGAAATCTATAAAAATTAAATTCTTTTACTTCAAGAAAGTAAAAAATTAACAAATGGAATAACTAAAATAGTGGAAATGAAAATTCAGAATTAGCAGTCAGAAATTTTAGAAATTCGCAAATATTAAAGGAATCATTAACTATTTGTACCAATTTGAATGATTCAATTCTGAAAACTATTTAAAAACATAATTGCATTGCACTTAGTGTATAGCTCACATAATACATACAACAGCATGGATAATTAGGAGCATTTGTAATAGATTTAGAATGGATAGAAATACAACATTTTAGAAACTAAAAAAAATATTTAAAAATACTTCCATAATTTCTTGCAAAAGATCTAAAGGTCGGATAAGCTAAATTAATTTATGGTTGTATTCTTCAAGTTTTATCATGCATATCCTCTTCCATTATTTTTAATTAGTGTCATACCTTCAATACAATTTGTAAATTTTTGAAAATAATATCGTCATCACGCGTAGTTGATTTACCCACCTCTCAATCGTTTTTGATTATTCTGTACGAAAATATCCATGAAAAGCATCCTTTTCAGTCAACTTTTAACAATATCTCCGAAATTATTAAACATTTAAAAACTTTTTCTTGGCTCTTTTTGAAGATTGAATTCTGCACTTTTTACGAGAATTAACTTGAAAACTTTAGAAAAGAGTTTTAATTTTCAAAATTGTTTTGAAAATACGAAGAATTATTTGATAAAAACTGTTATCGAACTATTGGAATATCGATCCATTAAATAATATAATTAACACATTTATATGATGACAGCAACCCTCAATAAAAAATATTCAGGTTATTTTCCGTCAAGTTAAACTATTTGCATAATCTGTAAAAATGGACCAAAAAATGTGCAGGTGACTTCTGAGAAAGTGCAGAAATTATCCTTCAGAATAAGCTATAAAACCTAGTAAATTTTAAACGATTTCAAGGTATTGAAGATTCTGAAATTTGCCTGAAACCCTTATTTTTTATGAGAATTTCTCTATGGAACAACCAATATAATTTTAAAAATTTGGAAAATACTCATTTTATTTCTTAAATGATTCTCTACAATTATCTATGGTACGTTTTAATTTGAAAAAATTCATGTGGTAATTCATTAGAATATTTTTAAGGGATTTGTGGAGAATATTTGAAAAAAATAAAATGAGCCCTACAACATTAGGATGATTGTCAAACTTTATACCAAAAAATTTGATTTTTCCAAAAAATACATCAGTTTTCAAATACACTGTTAAACCTTCAGATGAAAAGATACATTTTTAACCAATAAGTTGAAGTTTACACTAAAAAATATCAGTTTCAAACCAAAAATAGAACAGTTGTATGTTTGATTGAAAAAAAAAGGATTTTCAATCGAAAATTAAATGAATTCTCAACCAAAGAGATAAATCTTCACAAAACAAAATCCACAGGAATAATTGAATCATCAGCCTAAGAAGATTTTTTTTTCAACCAAAGATTACCATTTTTAACCAAAAATAGTGACCAGTTTCATTTATAACCAAACAGATAACTATCTAGGCGAGAAGAATATTTTTCACCAGAAAATTAGAATTAACACACATGAATTTTGAACAAAACAGTTAAATTTTCAACAGAGCGATAAATCTGCGAACAAACAAGTGAATTCTAAACAAAGTTGCTCAATTTACAGCCAAAGAGATGAAGTTTCAAATAACAGTTGATACTTCAACCAGGAAAAAATTCAATTTTAAATCTGAAAATAATTGATTTTAATCAAGAAAGTCGGATTTTCAACAAAGACGAATTTTTAACTGAAACAGATTAGTTTTCAATCAGAAAGGAAACCTTTTTGAAACAATAATTTGATTTCTAACCAAATGATTTAATTTCCAAAACGCAAAAGTAGATTTCTCAGCCGAAATGATTATTTCCCACTAAAAATATAAATTCTTAACAAATAAAAATATATTATGCAGGTTGTGTGGGACGTCGGAGGAAAATCTTAACCACATTTGGGTGTGCAATAATGCAAGAAGGTTAATCAGTGAGGATTTGGTTAGTGGAGTTGATAAGTGGTTACAGGAAAATCCCGAAATAGATATAAGTCAGAAATTAGCAAAAGTTCTGAAAAAAGAACCGAGCTCCGAGCTCTGCGGATATGCGAGAGACTTCGAGAAATTTGCAAGAGAGAGTGTAAATAGCAATAGACAGTTAGAATTAGACGAGAATAGCGATGTTTAAGGGTATATATAGTTCATATAAATAGAAATTAAAGTACCTACATTGTAATTCAGCATTATAATTAGGGTTTGTAACAGAAAATAAGCGCAGATGCATTATTGAAGTGCCAATTTTTGAAGTCAAACTCTGTTAAATTTTATGTACTCTGATTATCATATTATTATTATTATTATTAATATAATATACCACTTGTACTGCATACTATAGATGTAAAAACCCCCGAAGGGCATACATGTGAGAAATAAATTGAATATAAATTCTTAACAGAATCGTTAAGAATTCAATCAAATATTTGTAATTTCGACCAAAACCGGCGAATTTTCAACAAAAAATTTAATGGTTGATACTCTAATCACAAAAGATTTCAATTTTAAATCCGAAATAAACAAATTCAATCAAGAGAGTCGAATTTTCATTAAAAATAATATCTTTTTGAAAAAGTTATTCAATCTCCAACCAAAAAATTAAATTTCCACATACAACATTTTATTCTTCAACCAAAATGATTATTTTCTACTAAAAAGATCAATTTTTTAAGATTTACTTATTTGGTTGGAAATACAACTATTCTATGGAAAACTCGTTTTGAATTGATTGAATGAAGAATTAAGTACTCCATTTTTAGTTGAAAACTTTTCCATTATGAGTTGAAAATTCGTCTCCTTGGGAGAAAATGAATCTTCTTTATTAAAAATTCATCAAATTGGTTCATATTCAAGTGTTTTGTTAAAAAAGTCTACGTTTTTTGTTGAATTCAACTGGTAAAAGTTCTTTTGGGTTTTTAGAATGTAATTTTTCAAAAGGAAAATTAAACTTTTTTGTTCAAATCAACTCCTCTAGTTAATGGGCTGCCCCTAATTCTTGAGTTGAAAGCTCACCTTGGCAATTGGATTAACATTAACTTCAATTTCACCCTGGAGATGAGTCGTTAGGCTATGTTTTATGAGAGTGTACCCCGGATTACGAGCTCTTCCAATTCCCGAAACAGGATCCACCGCCACAATTTCCGGAGCTGAAGATTGCCAGAAGCCTGGATCGCCATCGGATGACAGGAGAGGCATCGAGAAACAAACAACGTCACCAACACTCAAGGTTGCCTAAAAAAATTCAGGAGAAACATTTATCAAGTAGTACCCAAATCTTTCAAACTTTAATTTTGTAAAATTGAATTCAAGAAAATTTTAATTCAATAATTTTGAGTTCGAAAGCTTTATAATCCACATGAACAATTCGAAGATTTCATATCCTAATTAAAGAATTTGCAATTGAATGCCATTAAGCTGAAAAATCTTAAATTTTTAACTTTTTTAAATCGAACAGTTTCGAGATTTCCGGTTAAAAATATAAATCCAGGCTAACTCCGATGCTCCAAATTGAAACCAATCTTCCTTCACAACTCACACTCATCAAAATTGAATAGAAAACATACATTTTCTTCTTCTTGTTAAGTACATAATTGAAATAAACATTTCTTTCCTTCCAAAAAACAAAAATGTTAAAAAGCTAAAATGTCCCTCTTCTACTTCAGAAAAAATTGAAAATAAAATAACTCCCCTACCAAATCAATAAAAATTTTAAAAAGAAAAAATTTCCCTCTTCCAATTTAGAAAATAAAAGAATGACGAAAATGATGACTTTCCAACTCTACAAAAACCTTAAGAATAAACAAATAGCTTCTCTTCCATCTTGAAAATAAATGACCAAAAAAGATTTCCTCCTTTGTAGCTCAAAGAAAATGCTGAAAATAAAAATCATCCTTCGTCCAATTCATAGAACATTGTTAAACAAAATTTCCTCCGTTCCAATTCCAAGAAAATCTTCAAAATATAAAATGCTGTCTATAACGATTCAACTTAAATCGAAAACTAAAATTTCCTTGTTTCGAACGCAACCAAAAAGTTGAAAACAAAAAATTTTCCCGCCTTCAACTCAATAAAAATAAAATAAAACAACTGAAATTGAAACGGTCAAAGTTTATATCCAGTATTCTGAAATTTGAAGGATATAAAGTTTTATATTTCCAACTATTTAAAGATTCAGAATCCCATTTTACTTTAAAATATTGTTCATATTTCAATATTCGAACTTCAGTTATTATATTTACACTTCATCAACTTAGAAATCTTATCACTAATTTGAAACTGCATTCTAAATTTCGTTGAATTAAAAATATGGCTAAAAATTGAGTATTGCATTTTATCACGAGACTGGATAGATTTTTCATATGGAAATTTGTGAAATTACCAGTCAAGAAATAAATTTAATGTTGTTTCACGGTATCTCAGACCAGAGACCACCCTGTCGATTTATTTATATGATAAAGAAAATAGTTTACCTTTGTTGGGAAAAGTACATCTCCAATCATGATGTGGACATAATCGAACATTCCATTGGGATATTTCTCGTTGTAAATTTTAACAATTGATTTTCCGCTATCAATGAACTTGGCCGAGATCAAATTATCTGTTCCGCAAGTCAAGGCAACCAAATCACCACGGTTTACCAGAGTTTTGAATCCCGTTTCTGCCGCTTGGAACTTGTTACCCACGTTATCGAAATATTCTACGGCATAATTCAATTCCATTCCCTTCGGTAACATGTTCAATTCCTCTCCTGTTCTGATGCGAATCTCAGACTTGAGTGAGAACATCATGTAGTGAATGGGCTTTACCTGATAAAAATTATAATGTTAGAATTAGAATATCAACTGGAGATTTTAAGATTTATTGAAGTAGTTTTTACCAATGTGACGTTTCACAAATTTCGACTCTTTCAATCTTTCAGCTGAAAGTTTCACTGAAAAGTTTCGAAGCCAGTGAAACTCTTCAAACTCTAGCATTTTAGATATATTTATGATGATTATAGATAGAAAATGCCTTACTAACATTTAAAATAGACTTTTGAGTTTTAAACATTACATCTTACTTTTGTCGTTCCTTGTAAAAAAGATTAATTTTCTTCCAAAACAGATAATTTTTGAACCAGTTTGATGTATGCTTCAACAAAAAAGATTCCACTTCAATCAAAAACCTGATGCATTTTCGAAACAATTTCAAATTTCCGAGCAAAGAAAACGGGTTATCTAGAAGGCAGTTGAATTTTCAATCTGACATATTTTTTATAAAAAAAGAAGAATGTTTCAAGAAATAGTAAAATTTGGAAACCCATCAAGATATTTTTTCAACAAGAGTTGAATGAAATTTTAAACAAAGAAATTCAAACCTCAACCAAGTGGTTCTTTTACAATCAAAATAGATCAATTCCCAACGGAAAAATACTTCAGCCAAACAAAAAAGTTTTAATTTTAAAGAAACAGGCAAAAAGGCGAATCTGATAGAAAACACTTGAATTTTCAACCCGAAAATACAAAGTTTCAACCAGAAAGTTTTTTTTAACCAAATAGTTGGATTGTGTACCAGGATAATAGAATTTTTCTTACACGAAACGACGAAATTTTAACAAAACAGTTGAATTTTTCAACCACGAAGGCAAATTTTCTGCAAAACAATGCTCATTTTTGACTAAAAAATTAATTTTGTAGTAGTTAAATTTTGAAATAAACACAATCAGTTCAAACAAAATAAAAGTAGAAATTGCTGTTAAAACAACTGATTTTCAATAACAAAAAAAGCAAATTTTCAATAAAATGCTAAAATTTTTAACCAAGAAGATGAATCTTCAACAGATAAAATAAGTTTCTAACAAGGTAATTTGACTTTCAGCCGAGTAGTAGAATTCTCAGCAAAGATCGTGAATTAAGAATTATAAGTGTGATCGTTCAATTTCCAACCAAAAACGATCAATTTTTAACTAAAAAGTACCAGAGAGAACCAAAAATAAATAACATTTTATAGGAACGGAATATTTAAATAATCAGTCAAACAAATTAATTTTTAATCAAAAATCGAATCAAGAATAATTCTTAGTTAAAAATTATATTTTCGGTTGAAAATCCAACTATATTTTTTTTTCATGTCAAAAGTTAAAAGTTACGTCAAAAGTTTGTTGTTTATCTGTTTGGTTGTTAATTCGTCTTCTTCGGTAGAAAGTTAATCTTCTTGGTGGAAGAAATGCATGTTTTTCGATTAAAGATTCATGATTTCAGTTTAAAATATCACTATTTGCTTGAAAATTGACTTTTCTTTTTTTACACTCATTTTGGTGGAAAATTAAACGGATATTAGACTGAAAAATTTTTAGAATTAAAACTTAAGATGTTAAGATTCACTCAACCAGATTATAGCAATGTCCCGTTTTGGAAATGGTCATTTCTTTAGACTTTCAGCTGAAATTCCCCTGAAGAGTTTGAAAACAAGTGGAACTTTTGAAACTTTAGCATTTTGAACTGCATTGGTTAGATTCTTTCATGAAGAACTTAACTAACAAACAAAAAATTGCATTATGAACCGAAAAGTGGAATTTTCGAGCCAAGAAGACGAATTTTTCAGAAGACAGTTAAATGACGTAGTGAATTTTCAATAGGAAAGGATAATTCGTAACGAAGAATATAAAAGTTTTGAAGTTTAAAAAGTCCAAAAAATTGATTTTTTACACATAAGAAAATGAATTTCTAGAAAGCTATTCGAATTCTAAGGAAGCAGTTCAAGTTTCAACCGAATATTTTAATTTTTAATATATTCAATTAATTTTCTACCAAAAAAGGAGAATTTTCCACAAAATAGGTAAATTTTCAACCAACAAAATGAATTTTTATCAAAGTACTTCAACTTTCCACCGAACAGTTTATTTTTCAACGGAAAATAAATTTTTAATGAAATATTCCAATTTTAAAATAAAAACGATAAATTTTTCCGCCAAAAATAGAGCAGTTTAAATTGCAGGTCAAAAAATTAATTTTTAACACAAATAATAAAACGGATTTTGAATAATATAGTTTAATTTTTAACCAAATAGATGGATCTTCAACTATTAAAATTAATTTCATAACAGAGAAGTCAGACTTTCAATTGAGCAGTTGAGTTTCCAATTGAAATATTAGATTTCTAGTGAAAAAGATGAATTAACAAAAAAATACATTAATTTTAAACCAAATAATTGGATTTTCATATTGGAACCATCAATTTTCAACAAGAAAAGGGGAATTGTGAACAAATCAGGTGAGTTTGAGACCAACAAAATGAATGTTCAAAAAACTAGTTTAACTTTGTATTGTTAGAAATTCGTATTTTCTATTGCGAATCTATTGTTTCAGTGGAAACTTCAAATCTCGAAACATAGTTTGGAAATTCAACTGTTTATTGAAAATTTTGGTTTTGTTTGTTGAGAACCAATTTTCATGAATGTAAAGCGTAACTATTCCACATGAACTTAGGAATTCATACTTTACAGTTAAAAAATCAACCACTTGGTTTGAAGTTGGAATACTTAGTGAGAAAATCAATTCTTTATTGTTAGTTAAAGATTCATGATTTCAGTTGAATAATCAACTATTTGATCCTAAATTAACTTTTTTGATAAAATATAAACTGTTTTACAGAAAATTATTCTTTTGAACCTTAAAATAAAGAATCACGTAGAAAATTCAGATATTAGCCTAAAAATGAACTTTTTTGTCAAATACTTACATTTTGGTTTGAAAATTCAACTATTTGGTTCAAAATTGAACTATTTGTTAAAAAACGTAACTATTTGGTATAAAATTAATTTCCTTTTGGAACATCATATTTTCGGGTTAAAAATTACACTGTTTTGTAGTTAATACGGTTAAAAATCCGTATTCCAGTTTGGTTCAAAGATCCATTGATCATAAACTTCCGATTTTAAAACTTTCAAAGTGAAAGTTTCGGAATAAAACTATTGACGGCACAATGCTTCCGGTTTGTAAATAATATCAAATACTTACTTCGATAATAACAGTCAGAATTTGCTTCAAACTGTATGCCTCCACATTCGTGATCGAAACAACCGTTCTGCCCAAACTCTCTCCAGACTTAACGATTCCATTCTTGTCAACCGTCACCATTTTCGTAGCTGTGCTCAAAGCATTCGGATCATCCGAATCATGTCCATGAGCTCCACTCGATATGATTTTGAAGGACGTCACTCCGTATTTATCCCGATTGGTTTGCAGTTTGAATGCCGAATTCGGTGCCATCAAAACCACAGTCCCTCCACTTTCAACATCCTCATAACAAAGTTTCAACTCTTCAAAAATTTCAATCTTGAGAAAAGCGTTGTAAACTCTATCAACTTTGCATCCGGTCAGAATATTACAAGGTACCGTGACATTCAAGAAAACGGTCGCTAATCCAGGTTCAACTGCTTTCGCTCTAAGGGAAACTTCGTTCTGGTATCTAATATTAATTCCTGTTCCCTCGTACATGTTGTGGAGTCTCAACATAGATGGATCGCTTGTCATCCACGTGAAGGAAAGAGGAGATTTCATCGAACCAATTATGAGAGGTGTCAGATTGTCGGGAATCCCGAAAGCCCAGAGTGGAACAGTAGCTCCTACTTTTATCCTAGTTGTTGGAACGACAATTTTGACTCCTTCGAGGATCGTCACGTGTACATCCGTGTGATCTTGGGAGTAAACGATTTTGTTCCCCTTAGAGTTATATCCAATAGCTCTTGCGATTAATCTTGTTTGGCCGATCGTTTTTCCTTCTAGGATTCCATTACGATCGACACTGCAAATTTCATGGCTACCAGTTGAAAATTCAATTTCGGCGTCTTTCGGTCCTCCGGTGACTGTGACTTGATAAACTGTTCCAATTAGAGTGGTCAAGTTTTTCGGCGTGAGTTTTAAAGGAGGAAAGACTTGAATTACAACTGGCTCACTTCGGATGTTCTCATCACCTACACCGTGGCTGAAAACTACTTGCGTTTCTCCTTCTTCAAGACCATGTATCATGTACAATATTTCATCGAAAGGAGGACCTTCTTGTTCATTCGCAGGCGCTCTTTTCACTTCAATAAATCGATTCTCGACCTCTGTCGTTATTTCAAGAGCTTCGAGGAATGGAAGTATCATCAGATATCCATTCGTGTCGTACATTTTCAAAGAGGCAGCAATGCATTTATCCTTTTCAACTTTATTCACAGTCTCCACATCAAGACTCGCAAGCTGCTGCACCTGAATTACAACCTCAGCCGGAGCAGAAACAAGGCAGAGATCGATTAACGCAATCCTCAAAGTTCCCGATCTCCTCGGAATGACACTGATGGTTCTCGAAGGTTCGACATACCGTACATCCGCGATGTCTTCAGCACTCAGGACGAATTCGTAAAACCCAGATCCTTGACTTACTTGCAGAAAATACTTGCTATTTGGGTCGTTCAAAACTTTTAACTCATTTGGAGTGATAATCGTATCATTCACGAGTATGATATTAACCGAAGCTTCAATCAAAGGCGTCGCTGATATTCCTTTCTCGTTCTCCACCGGAAATGCCGGCCACTCTGGTGTTATTCTCATCTGCGAGAGGATACTCTTCTGATATCCTGTGACTTTAGCCTTGAGAACCAAAGAATCTGAAAATGATTTTGGCAGAATTCGCTGATAGTGATTCCCAGGAAGGCTGACATAAAACTCCTCGAAAGGTTCTTCTATCGTTCCAACTGGAACTTCCATTTCGCCCCCAGCTTGTGGCTTCAAATTCCATTCGATATTCAAACTCGTGATGTTGTCGAACTTCTTCCCATCATCATCTTTCACCAGAACCAAAAGTTGCAAAACCTCGTTACTGTGAGTCATAATCTTATCAGCATTCTGTTTAATGGGACAATTTTCACTGTCTTTGAACTCTGGCTGTAGAAAGATGTACCTTGGTTTGGCGCAAATAACTTTAATTCTTGCAATCGCATCCGTTTTCTTACAAGTCGGTAGCAGAGGAATATTTGAAACAGTAAATGTTAAGATGCTTGTTCCAAGTTGCTTACAAATAACTTGGAAGATGGAGATATCCGAGTCAATCCCTTGTTGTTCTTCAGTAACTTCTACATTTTCTTCTTCAGAAATACTCATTTCTCTTCGATAGCCTTGAAGTTTGCCAGACCAGGGATGGGGCCCACCTTTAAAAATCACTCTTCGGGATGATCCAACTGCCAGAACCGTTTCTCCACTCAATGGATGAACAACAATCAAAGGATCGTATGCTGACACTGTAATATTGTCCACGAGATAATGCCCATTTGCGTTGTAAGTCACAGTTATCGTACAACTTCCAGTGCTGAGACTAACGACTGCCAAAGCTGCACAAGCGATTCCGACAGGTTGGGCGATTTCGCTCTCGTTCCGGACGAAATTACCATCCGGAATATAGATTTCGAAGGGCATGTCTTTGCAATCGTTGAAAGGAATGTCTCGAACTTCTGATCCGTCCATCAATTCACCGTAGAGTGCAATGTGAAGAAAAATCGTCTCTCCAATCGCGGCCTCCATGTTGTACTGAATGATTTCCAGTTTCGTAGGAGCCAGGATATAAACTCTGGAAGTGTCACGGTTGTAAGGATTGCGAACCATCGCGACAGTCACGTCTGCAGACCCTTTTTGTAGGACTTTTATGACTCCACTTTGCGAAACTGTCGCTACTGATGGCTGCCGACTGTTCCAAACAAAAGATCCATCACCACCACTTGCTTTCAAAGCGACATCAGAAATTGTTTTGATTTTTGGGTCCCAGGGTAGAGCAAGTGATTGCGGATGGACGATAACTGGTGAATGGATTGTGAGTTCGACTCTAGTTGTCAGTTCAGGCGTCTGGCGAATTTTCTTTCCATTCTGATCAATCACTCCGTGCAGAGTTGCCTTTACATTCGTCGTTCCAGTTTGAATTGGAATCACGACAGCGTGTGTTCCATTCTGGGTCGTGAACTTCTTCTCAAAATATTGATCTTCTATTTCCATGGTGACTTCAGCACCTTCGCCTATAAAGAATTTGTGATCTCGGCTGTCGTAAAGGTCAACAACGATCTCGTGAGTCTGGCCTAGAATGAGAGCCCAACTTCGGTGTGGAAGAACTGTAAGAGTTATGTACGCTACGTCACTTATGCTGACGGATGCGGAAGGAAGTATCACTCCGTATTCCTCGTGGACGTTCTTATCATGCAGGGAGACTTTGGTCCTTCCTCTGGCGAGGGAGTAGATACTACCCCGATCGTTGTTGATCACTAGAATGTTGGTGTTTTCTGCTTCAAGGTAGTATTGACTAGAAGGGAGATGTATTTCTTCCAGACGACCCTGGTGAACCTGTAAATATTCAGTTCATTTCAAAGTTATTTAAAAATATTCTGGACCTATTTGAATAATTTATGTTTCTGCTCTTGTAATTTATTACTTGCCTGCATTATTCTGTAGGTGAAACAATCATATACCATCATTGTAACGTCGGAAGGAATTATTATAAGATTGGCTATCACGACTAATTCAACTTCTACCGGGGGAACGTTTTTGTATTCAGAGTTGAGCAATCTCACAGAAACCTGTAAAGAAAACAACACACTTTTAACAGAGTATTCAGGGCGCCTAGCTGAATTCCGTTTTCAAATTTCCGGATTGGAATTGAAGCTTTCCCCGGTTTTTTATTGTCATTTATGTGTTTCAATTTCGAACATCATTATAAGTTAAAAAGAGTACTGAAAGATACGATAAAAAGTTCCAACATTAATCATCGAAAAGACATTTATTACGTTTTAAAAAAATTCAAAACAAGAAGAATGTTTAAAAGTACGAGAGATATTAGAATTGTGCTGATTTTCTCTTAAATTCTGCTGAGGTCCAAATACGATCCAAGAAAAAATTAGCACAGTCTTGTCAAAACGTCGATTATATTCTATGGAATTTCACCTTCAAAAAAGCCCAAGAATTTTTTCCATTAACACTTTTTTCACAATATTTCTCGAAGAGAGGTCTAAAAAATTCTAACCAGTATTACTGGACGCAAACATCTTTTATCCTGCTTCGAGAAAATAAACGGAAATTTCGTTAATTAAAATTAGATGATTTCATGCAACTAACAAAAATAAGGTAGTCCCATACTTCTTGCTGGTAGACTATATTGAAGGAATGGTATTAAGAAGTTAATTTTATGACAAATTGTTACTGTTGTTCAAATTGCTGACAACTAAGAACGATACATATAGAACGTATAGTAAAAATTAAAAATAGTATACAAATTACTAATAAGGAATCGGAATTTACTCAGCACAAATAAATACTCTGGTTTCCACGGAAACATGAAAGCAATTTATTGAAGGAATTAATTTTTTCGAGCGTTTTGAATTTGAAACTTCTTACCCTAAAACTAATCATGCTGAAACTCGGGACCAGAATTAGATTGGAAATTAACTACAGAAAAAAATTATTTTTTTCCAAATGCATCAGCAGGTGTTTACCCAAAGGATTACTTTTGATCCCCGGCCGTTCCTCAGTTTATTTCGGTCAATGAAAAAAGTTTAAAAGATTTGTATGATTTCGAACGATTTTTGAATAGATCAAGAGATTCCTGAACTCAAAATTGAGTTTCTCTCCTGTAATTCTATTTCGCAACCTAAAATTATAATTTTTTTTCAAAATTGCTTGTTCCAAGACACGACAATTGTAATTCTATACGTGAATTTTTCCATATTTCTTTTGTTTATTTTATGCTTCAAGGCAGAACTAAAAATCTTTTAAAAAATGCCTTTCCTCAAGTCCGAAATTACAATTCTTTACTTAAATTCCTTGTCCCAAATCAGAATTAAGATTCTTTCGGAAAGTTCCCTGTTTAAATTCAGAATTAGAGCAATAAATTAAATGAAAGCACTGTTAATATGAAGGTGAGTACACTTTAGAGAAAAAACCCGGAACTGAATCAAATTCTGAGTGGCTAGATTTAATTTATGACCACAGATTTTTCGGATTTTCTTATACATTTCCAGCATTCCCCCATATTTTGCAAAATGCACAAAATTCCTAGTGAATTCCCGTGTATTCCGGGTCGCCAGAAACCTTGGCCTTTTCAACGAAACTGAAATCACGGATGCTATACCTTTGCGGCTCCTGTTTTTACTCCTTCCAAAAGAACAATATTTCCCCTTTTGCCAATAGTGTCTAACATTTCGACAGTATGTGGAGTTTCGTACGGAGATTCTTGGAAAGTCATGAACCTCAGAACGTTATTGGGCAAATTATCGTCTGGCTGTGGACCTCTTTTATCTGAATTTCCCACGGCCCAAGAAAATTCGATGCCAGCAAGGGTCGTAAACTCATTCCCTGTAGAATGTAAAGGCTCGATTAGATTTGTGTAATTGAAATGATTTGTGTTTCGAAACAGAACAAATCATGAGTTAGCTAAAGTTAATTTGTGTTTAATTTAAAGTAAGATTGAAACCTTGTTCGTCGTAGGCTCGCACTTCAAAAGCCTCTGGGGCCTCTTCGATGAATAATTCTCTCGTCGTTGTAACCATATTCAGAGAAAAAATAGCATCGACTATAACGTCACATCTTAAAAAATGCCCACTGCTGATATCTTCTGCTAAAACGATTGCTGTATTTCTTGTTGGTTCTCTCGTTGTAGTTTGAACGACGACTGCCGATGAGCACATGCGATCATAGTTCTCGTTGATAGGAATCAAACGCACAATATCGGAGCGGGATGTTGACCTGTAATTTATCAAATTAGGGAAGGGATTATTTGACCTATGCTTTTACCGGTCTGGAAAAATAATCCTCAGTTTTTATATTATCGAATTGCAACCCCGGTTAAAGCTCATAAGGTTAGATAGAATTCTTCAAATTTCTTCACCTTAGATCAGGCAGGTATCCTAAAATAACGATGGCTCAACACATTGCTTTTCCGCCTAAATTTCTAATTCATATATTCGAAAGTCAAGGTTTCGTCCATTTTTAAAATTTGCTTATAAAACCAACTTTTCGAAACAAACATATACACAACAAAATCTGTAAGATTTCTAGATATTCTGAATGAGATAAAAATAAAATGCGATACAAAACAACTTTTATGCATAAAAAAGTCGCCTGTCGACAATCTCTATAGGTGCGAAAGAGGTTATGTAACAAAACTACTTTGCGGAAGACGCAGATGTGGATAAATAAGAAAATAAGATGAATATTTCCAAATAGATGACAATACCAAAAGACTTTCTTCCACTAGTACTAAATATCAGCAAGAAAATAAGCGTATAAATAGATTTCTCTCACCATTGGTAACAACCACCCTCTGTGACTTCGAGCGTAAAGTTGACAGAAAAATCGTTGAACACTGGCAACAAAACTCTCGGGACATTAAGCCGATATCCGTCGGCGACGGTGAATGTGAAAAATTGGACAACACATAACGTAAATGCACTAATTTTCACTAAACCACGCAATCCCGCCATAATTTTACCTACTTTTGCACATGTGTGTTTGCAAAAGTCGGCGGCGACTAGCGGCGACGGCGACAGCGACGGGGTGACGGTGTTGCCGGTTTTATCAATGTGCACATTCAGTGACATTCAGTGACATTCAGTTTATATATGTACTTTGAAACTTTCAGCTGAAAAATTCAATAAACTGTTCCAAAGTCAGTGGAACTTCAGCATTTTTAGCTATGTATGTATACTAATCATAGAATGAAAATAACTAGTTCACATTCAAAATAATTATACTCAGAAAAAATTGTGGAAACTGTTTTCAATCTTGGATAAACTTTCAGTCATCAGAACTAACATAACCTAACATACAGATGGCAATAAAAGCGCCAAAGTTCGAAATTTCCATCATGATTGACAATCTTTCGAAAATTGATTTTCCACCAAAAAAAAACTTTCAACAAAATACTCAAATTTTTGAACAAATGGTTTAATCATGAAATCAACAACAGGAATCACGTATGAAATTAATGAATTTTCTACCATAAAAGATGAATTAACAACCAAGAGTTGAAAGCTTGATCAAATAGTTAAAACCGGGTTAAAACGTTCAAAATAAGAAGGAATTTTCCACCAATTGGTCAAATTATTTAACAAACAAGATTAAACTTTATTGAACAACATTTGTACTTCAAACCTAAAATTTCAATTTCCAAAGACAAATGTTTAAGAAAACAGTCAAATTTTTTTAACGAAGAAGATAAATTTCCGATATATTGGCTGAATTTTCAACAAAATCATCAACATAATAGCTAAATTTCGCCTTAAATTATGAATCTTTAAACGAAATTTTGGAAACAGTCAAATTTGAAGAAAAGAGATGGTTTCTTAACGAAAAATTTATTGGAATCGACATTCTGACAGGAAAGTATTTAAATTCCAGGTAAAAACAAAGTTAAGTTAAACCAAAAAAGAAAAGAATACGCCGCAAAATCATTAAATATTCCATACCCAGAAAAAGAAAGAATTTTGGACGGAACGGTTCTTTCCCAACAAAAATAATAGGAATCCCAACCCATAAGATTATTTATAACAAAAACAATCAACATTAATTTCGAAATTATGTTCCATTGAAGATTCATAGATTTAGTTCAAAATTGATCTCTCTCATTGAAAATTCATCTTTTTTAGTAGGGAGTTATTCTTCTGGCTGGAAATTTCATATTTTATGCTTAAAAATGCACTTGTTTAATTAATAATCAATCTGTGTTAAATGTAGATTCAACTTTTTTTCAAATCAGCATTCTGTCGCGAAACTTAACTGTTTTTTTTTCCAATTAAAACATTTATTTTTTTGTAGGAATATCGAGATGTTTTGTTGGGATTTCATACTTTCTGGTTGAAAAATCTAGTGCTTGATCAAAAGATGAACTAATAAAAACCTATTTTTCGAGTTATTTGAGGTTCACGATTTTAGCTAAAAAACTAACTATTTAGTTGTAAATAAACTTGTTGAAAATTTATATTTGTGGGTTGAAAATTAGCTATGTTGTAAAAAATCCACCTTTTCAGGTAGTTTATTAAACTTCTTGGTAGAAAATAACATTTTTAATTGAGAGAGACGCTTTTTTCATCAAAATACAGATGTCAGAAAAAAAATATTTTCAATAAAAAAGTTCGTCTTCCAACCATGTAGTTTGATTTTTAATGAAGAAATAGTTTTTATTTTGATTGAAAAAAAATCCGAATTCGAATAAAAAATGGACTCTTTAATTAGAAGTTGAATTTGAAAAAATAGCAGGCTCAACTTTCAATAAAACGATTATATTTTTAATCAAAGAGATGGATGGAGAACAAATCAAATAAAGTTTCAATTAAGTTGTTTTCTATTTCTACCTAGATCTACCTAGATTTTTTACTCAAAATGATAATTAGGAGAAATTTTCACCAAAAGAGATGAAGCTTCAAAATTCCAACAAAGAAGTTCATTTCCAACATAATAGTCAAATTTTCAACAGAATAGTTGAATTCTCAACTTAAGAATAATATTTTTTACCCAAAAGAGATGAATTTACGAACCGAAAATACGAAATTGAACTAAAATTATGAGTCCGAATATGTATGTGTCAGTGTATTAGAATAAAGTTTGAGGAATAGTAGCAAAATCTCTCTTATTCTTCTCTCCTCTTAACTTTCTCATTCTCTTCTTATCATCTTCTCTTATCTCTCTTCTCCTCCTAACACTCTTCCTCTCTTATTTCTCTTCTTTCCATAACTCTCTTCTTCTCTCCTTCTCTTCCCTTATCCTCTTCTTCTCTTCTCCACTCCTCATCTTCTTCTCTTAATTTTCCTCTTCTACTTATTCTCTTCTTCTCTACTCCTCTTAACACTCTTCTTCTCTTAACTCTCTTCTCCTCTTTTTGTCTTCTTCTCTGATTCTCCTAACTCTCTTTTTCTCTTAACACTCTTCTTCTCTCCTTTCCTGCTTCTCTTAACACTTTTAACTCCCTTCTTCTCTTCTCTTATTTTTCTCTCAACTCTCCCCTTCCCTTAACTCTCCTCTTCTCTTCTTACCTTCCTCTCTTGACTCACCTTTCTTCTTATTCTCATTGTCCTGTTGTTCTCTCCACTCTCTTCTTTTCTCCTTCTCATAATTCTCTTCTTCTCTCAACTCTCTTCTTGTGTCCTCCTGTTTTTTTCTTGACTATAGTCTTCTCTTCACTCACTTCTTCTCTCGACTTTCTTCTTCCCTTATCCTCTTCTCTCCTTCTCTTCTCTTCTTCTCTTCCTTTCTCCTCCTCTTAACTCTCTTCTTCTCTCCTCCTCTTCTTCCTGAACTATCTTCTTCTCCTCTCACTTTCTTTACTTCTCATCCTCTCCACTTCTTCTCTTTTAATCGTCTTCTCTTAATTCTCTCCTTCTCCTGATTCTCTCCATCTCTTCTCCTCTTAACTCTCTTCAACTCTCTTTCTCTCTTCTTCTCTTCATGACTTCTTCTCTGATCCTCCCAACTCTCTTCTTCCCTGCTCCTCTTAACTCCCTCCTTCTCTCACCTCTCTTCTCTTAAAACTCTCTTATTCTCTTGCCCTCTTCTTTTCTTCTTTTCTTTTTCTCTTCTTCTCTCAACTCTCTCCTTCTCTTAACTCTCCTCTTCTCTTCTTACCTTCTTCTCTTAACTCTTTCTCTTTCTCTTATTCTCTTTTGTCATAAGAAGCTTACGCTTTGACCACAGAGATGAATCTTGAACTAATGGAATAAATTCTCATCGAAGAAGTTTGACTTTCAACTAAGTAGTCGAATTTTAGAAATTAGATTCATGAAATTTAAATAGTCTAACAAAAAAGACGCATTTACAACAAAAAACAGACATTTTTTAAACATATTTTGAATTTTTATCGATAAACGATAAATTTTCAACCACAAATAGAAAACTTGAATTTTCATACAATAAAATTATTTCCAAAGAACAAAAACAAAGGAATTTAAATGTAACCAAATATTTCAATCTTTAACCTTCGTGGGTATATCTTAGCTTTATATTACATGTATGATGTTTCGTTGAATATTGATATTTTTTGGTTATAAAATCAATTACTTTGTTTAAAGTTGAACTACTTGATCGAAAATTAATTTTTTTCAAGATTTATATCTTTATCTGGAAATTTAATTTTTTCTTTTGAAAATTCGATTATTTTGGTGTAAATTAACTTTCTTGTACAAAATTTCAAATGAATCCCAAATAAAAATCATTTTAACGGCACGTTGCTAGCCGGTGTTGCCAGACTTCTAGTTGGTGGTCACAGTTTAAAAAAAATTATTACCAGTTTCCAGTTTGGCGCTGGGAAAAAAATTCTGTTACAAGCCGCGCGTGGTTCGTAACGCGCCGATTTTGATTAGTCGGATTTTTTTGGTGTTTATCCTTGAAAGGAATCGGGAAAATTTGAGTATGTAATTACAAAGATTTTGGTAATTATAATGAAATGAAAACCACGCGATGAGCTAAAATTGATTAGTTTAATGTCTTTTAGTAGAGCCTCTCACAACTAAGTCTGGATTTTCAAAAACGAGCTCGCGAATCTATAACTCTAAAGATAAATACCGAAATCCAAATCTACACGTCCAACGAGAGAACGTGCAGACAAGTCCTAAACAGAATCTAATGTCCGAAGTAAGTTCTAAAAAAAAAAAAAATATTTGGAGGTGACTAAAAGTGACTAGTTATCTCGTGGTTTTTATTTTATCATAATTATATATTCAAATTTTCCCGGTTCCTTTCAAGAATTGCCACAAAAAAAACCTGACCAATCAACATTGGCGCGTTACTAACCATGCGCGGCTCGTAACCATTCCGAAAAAATCTCCCGGCTGTCATTGCTGTCAATGTCAATATCATATTACTACCTTCAGTGCGTCGTGTCGGCAAACTGATAAAAATATGTGATAAAACTAATTGTACATTATTCTTTTTTACTAGTCTTTGCCCAGTGTTTTGTGTGACGTGGACTAAAGTTGTCCGATAACTTTTATTTACACAATTTGGATTACGATTTTTGATAAAACAAAACTACTTCGCCGATATTCAACATCAGATAGATATTGTTATTTTCGTGTCGTGACTAACAAGCTTAAAAAAATATCAAATATTTCCAGTTCCTGAACTGCAGAAAAAGTTCCAGGGACATAAAAGTTGTGATAGGCTAAATTGACGTTCGGAAGGATAACCTATCTTTTTTAAGATAGAGAAAACAATTTACCGTTAAGAGGCTGGACAAGGTAATTGACGAGAATAGAAATAAAAAAGTCAATAAAAATAAAGTAATGAGTTTTGATAGTATGAGAGTTGGGGTAGGCCGATCTCCGCCTCTTCTCGTAGGAGGCCTCCTTGTTGTGTGTTTGATGCTTATTATTAATTGGTACACGCTATCATCAGAAAATTTGGAACAGCTTCGTCAGATAGAGCAACTTGGCGATCAGCTTAGAATCAGGTAAGGTATATAGAATCCCTTAAATCTTGTAAAATGAATTCAAACAGGATCTTCAAGTAGTCGAGCACGAAATTTTTGAAAATCTTACAAAATTCTTTGATATTTCTCAAAATTCTTGGGAATCTGTACAAACAGCTTAAAATCTTATAAGTCCCGTGAATCCTTTGAAATGATTAGATGTCCTACAAAATCTTTAAAATCTCTTAAAATTCTTCGAAATCTCCTGAAATATCTGGAAGTTCTACTAAATTCTTTGACATTCCTCAAAATTCCTAGAGTACTTTGGAAAATAAATGGGATGAACTGCAAGGAATTCTTCGAAAATATTCTATTGAATCTCCCAAGACGTCGAATGGAAACTGGTTTTCAGAGAACTTGAAAAAATAGCTGAAAAAACTTTAGGGAATAAATAAATTTCATTTCAAGGGATTCTTAAGACGAAGAAACCTACAAAATTTCTGAAGGATTGAAAAGATTTCAAGTTATTTTATTTAAAATTTATTTGCGCAGAATCGCTTTTTTTTTGTTCAAGTACTTCCATATGAGATCACCATTGATATTTTTGTATTTTGTATCACAATGATGATTGTATGATTATCGTTTTCCATATCATTATTCCTCTTAAAAGGTTTGGTGTGTTTTTTTGTTTTTTGAATATTGCATATGATAATATTCTTTTACCTTGTTGTACAGATGTTTAATATTTTTTTCTGATTCCATAAAAAATTGGCAAACTATTTTTTTCTTTTAGTGCCGAGGAAAGGGACCAATGCGTGTCTTCGCGAGAAAACATAGAGAAGCGTTTAAAACATTCAGTCGATGAAGTGGCATCACTTCAAGTTCGATTAGCCCAGCAGGCCGAATTAAAGAAACAAAAAGATGAAACTGAAATGTCATTAATAAATGATTGTAAAATTGAATTAGAATCCTTAAAAAGAGTCGACAAGACAACGTTGGCGACCATGGAAGCTTTGCGTTTAGACAAGGAAAGAATTTCCACCCAATTGGAGGAGAACAGAGAAGAAAATAAAAAGCTACAAGAAAAATTAGAGAAGGTACCCAACACACTATTGGATGAATGCTTTAACAAGAAAACAGTTGCATTTTGAACTGAAAATTCGAATTTTGAAGTCAAGAAGACGAATTTTTCAGAAACTAGTTAAATTTTTAATCCAAAAGGACGTATTTTATAGAAAGACAATTATCAAGAAAACAGTAACATTTTCAAACCAAAAGAGATCAATTTTTAACAAACCAGTTATTTTTTCAACAAAGAAATTGAACCTTCAACCAAGTAGTTCAGTTCTCAATCAAAAAAGATTCATTCACAACGAGAAATAAAATAGTTTCAATATTTTAATGAACAGAAGATTTTAATTTCTAATCAAACAGCCTAAAAGGCGAATTCGCCAGAAAGCAGTTGAATTTTCTACCTGAAAAAACAATGTTTCAATAAGAGAATTCATTAAATTGCTGATTGGCTGAAATAACATCCATCATCTGGAAAGTCGCGATTTCATATTATTTCAAAATATTTTTAGAAATTTGAAATATTTGAAAAGGAATAATAAGAGATTTCACAAAGATTCATCTGATTTCAGAGTTTTCAGAATTCGGTTAAAAATTCTCAAAGAAAAATATTCAAAATTTCTAGATAATATTGTGATTTTAAAGTAATAAAAAAAAGAACGAGAGAAAAAGAGAAGAAAGTTGATTGAAGGTTGCTTTCTTTTTTTATTCTTACTTTCATTTTATCTACTGAAGTTAGGCCTTCAATATATCAAAATTCAATCATCATATTTTTATTTTCTTAGAATTAGGTTGTTAAATTCTAAATACTTATACGAAATTTTTGTAAATTTGATGGGTTTTGACAAAATTTTAGATTTGCCATAGGACTTCAAAAGAATAAAAGAGGTTTTAATCGATTTCAAATGAATTTCAAAGCTTTTAGGGTATTCTAGAAAATTGTGAAGATTTTCGAAGCATTTCAAAATGGTATCAAAGAAATAGAAAAACATTGAGAAGTCTTCCAAAAAAATTTTGGAAGATCTCAACAGATTTCGGGGGTTCCTAAAGGATTTCAAGAGATTTCAAAGCTATAAGTGTGTTTTGAAGGTTCGAAAGCATTTCACTTTTTTGTTGGGAATTCGGAATTTCATCTCTTTTGGTAGGGATATCTTTCCATTATTTTTTCCAGAAAAATCCAACTGTTTAGTTCATGAATTATCTTTTTTATTGAAGATTCATTTGTTTTGTTTGAAATTCAACATTATATAGTAAAATTCAATTGTTCAAGAATAAACATGTTGAACAATTTTTGTTGAATGTTCTGTTACTTGGTGAAAAGTTGGAATAATTTGTTGAACATGTATGTTTAGGTGGGAACATATCTTTTTTGATTGGAAATTGATCTCTTTGGTTGAAACTTAACACTTTGGGTGAACTCCTGAGTTGAAAATTAATTTTTTCGTTTAAAGATTTATTATTTTCAGTTAAAAAGAGATCTTTCTTGTTGAAAATTTAAGTTATCGACTTTGAAAATTAACTATTAGGAAAATATTAAATTTACATGATTTCACATGAGAATTTTATAGGTAGGCATTCCAAACCATAAGGAAAATGTTTGAAAAAAGCCAATTTGCTCGTTAATCTCAGTAGTGATTTCATAACAATCGAGGGGAAAATCCTAACATACAGAAAAGTACAAAGTAAATTCCTCCGAAATACGTTTCTTTTTGAAAACTCATTTTCGACTGATTTTGGAAGGTTACTTCTTTATACTTTTTACTTTTATCAAGGATACTTTTGGTTTAAGAAAGACACTTTTCTGGTGCTTTTTCTAGAAAGATTCTTCTTAATACATTTTTGAGTTCTGTAGAGCACATCGAAGCCTGATTGTGTGAAACCCCAAGTATCATCATCATTTTAATTATTTGAATCTGAATAAGCAATAAGCATTCATCCACATGTTATTTTAACTTATACAATGTTTTCAAAATTAAATTGCAATACTTATACCGTTAAAGCTTGGTGTTGATTAATGATAATAAAAAATACTTGTTTTTCAGGTCAAGAGTGAACTAGAGAGTGCAAAATTGTCGATAAACGTTCCGGAAAAGAATAAAAAAGTCGTGGAAGTTGAGCCACAAGGTAAGTGATCAATCCCATCTGTTTATTTCACAAAATTTCTCTGCAACCTTTTTTCGGGCTTTGCTGATTCAGCAACTGGAAGATTAAGCAGTGGCCAGTTGGGACCCGTCCCGGAATCAGCGGTTCATGTCTCAGAATCTGGCCGACGAGGTATGAAATACCATGGAATTCCGATCCTTCCACATGACCCACCAGGTGCTGTGCGCCAAATTCCTCGCTTCTCAATAACAAAGCTGCATGGAAATAACGCCGATAATCTTCCTTCTCCTAAAACTGAACAGAGTAAACAGTCCTAGTGGTTCCCACAGCTTCGATTTCCAGGGAAGTAACGTATTTCGAAATTAATTCCGTCCTATTTTCGGGATCATAATAATCTCAGCTGTGTGTCCATTACAGCTATCATTTCAGCGTGTTGCCATTGCAGAAATAATATCGCTATTGTGATAATAAAATATCGTACATTATAATATGGGTGCGTCCATTAATTACTTACAGATGATTTTTGAAATTTCAGAATCTCCTTCCTTAATATAAGAATTCGTGAGATTTTGGTGATTCCCTCACGTCAGATCATATATTTTTACTCAATATATCAATTATTTGTACTGTAAACGAGATTTCCAGTGATTTAGGAGGATTTCAAGGGATTACGAATATCTTGGGTCATTTCAAACGATTTGAAGTGATTTCTGAAGATTTCAAGAAATTACCTATACGATTTGAGAGATTTATGGGAGATCAAGGATCAGATTTCACGGGTTTTTACGAGATACATAAGTATTTCGCGAGATTTCAAAAAATACCGAATTATTTCGACTTATTTTAGGGTTATTCTTAGGATTCAACAACGACATCCCATAAAAAGGATTTTGAAGGATTCCTAGGGATGTTGAGAGATTTCTATGCACTAAAAACAAAATCACGGATTTCAAAAGGTTTTCAAAGGATTGAGACCGACCTCAAGAGATTACAGAATATTCTATAAGATCATGGGAGGGTATTTTTAGGAATTTCAAGAGAGAACGATTTTCGCGAAGTACAAAGGATTCTAATTTAAGGGCTTCCTAAGGATTTTGAGAAATTTGGGAATATTTCGAAAGAAATCACGGGATTTGAAAGTTATTCAAAGAATTGAAAGATCTCGAAATATTCCAAAAGGAATCATGGGATTTTAAGGGGTTTTAGGAATTTTAAGATTACAAGGGATTTGAAAGAATTCCTCGGTATTTTGTGAGATTTCAATATTTTTGAAAAAAAATCACGGTATCCGAAAGGTATGGAGATGCCGGATGATTTTGACAGATTTTTAGGGATTTCTAGGATTCTGGAACGATTTCCGTGGATCGCAAAGGGTTCTGAGGGATTCCGAGAAATTTTGAAAGATTTCGGTATATTCAAAAATTCACGGGTTTGCAAGCGATTTTTGAACAATTTTTTGTATAATTTCAATAAATTTTCAAAATGTTCGGGAGAAATCGAGAGGTTTATTAAGGATTTGGAAGATTTTATTACTTTTAAACGGATTTATAAGATTTGAAGGGATCTATTTCCAACCGGGAACATTTTTCAATAAAT
>WSXT02046258.1:0-13139 GCA_011762715.2 Neuroterus valhalla | reverse complement strand
GTACTCTTGAAGCTACGTCACACTCTCATACGTCACTCAGGCTGGCCATACAAATTATCTTTTACATGCGTGAACAAGAACAAAGAAAAAAGTTAAACATTCCTCCCCGAATATATGTATAATATTTAGATCGAACATTGAAGCCTGAGGTAAGATGACTTACATAGGAGGAATTAAAAAGACAGATGGACAATTAGACAGAAAGATTTCTCCAATTGTTCCATATCGTGTCTCATACAAGCTTAGCCTTTGAATTATGTTAAAGCTACCAATTCAGAATATGTAAGGGAATGGGACGCAAGTATAAGAGAAGAATGTCTCCTGACCAATCCTTTGACGTTTTTGAGATGAAGGACGAAAGGTTTTAAGGTATGAAAACTTCAGACGCAGTGTAGCTCCACTTCCAAGGCCTGAGAATGAAGACCAGTCTACCGCCCTTCCATGCTGATAGTACACTCAGCGATTTTTGCTCTATATAGTTCCGTCAGTGAGAGGAGAACAAAGTACATGCCCGTTTTTAAGGAGCTTTTCTCTCTAAGCCTAAACGTTGGTACCTTTCTCACTATCAAGTTCCTCGAACTGAGGAGGACGTCATCAATTCCGGAGGCACTTCCCTTACGGGATAGTCCTTACTACGAATTACACTGTATACCTCATTGTGTGCCTACCGAAACATTACCGCAAAAACTGAAAACATCGCAGTAGATTCTTAACATCTTTAACTTACAGGTACTTGGCTCAGCCCGTGGCTGCCAAGGAAAAAGGAAACTCCCCCGAGAAAAAGCTGAAGAACGCAAGAAAAGAATTGCCAAATGAATCAATATTTATGAAACAAACTTGACGTAGAGCGATGGTACGAAAATCATCCGTAGAGAAAGCAATACTTTTTTTCACAGCTGCTTTTATCCAAGGGGTCATAAGACATGTTTTAAGATCTTTCTATATTGAGGCAGGTAAATAAGAACGTCATAGATTTCTATCGCCATCAGAGGCGGACTGAGAGTTCTTGGCTGTAGGTCCAATCATCGTAACTCCATGATACTGAGGACTGCTCACAACCCTGACTCTTAGTTCTTACTCCCAGTCCGCCTCCAAACACTGTTGCAAGAGATCGCTCTCTTTGTTCTCTCAACGCATATCATATTTCAGTTATATATTTTTTCTAGACTAAGAGTTCACTCGCTCTACTCGATAAAACTGTATTAGTGAGCGGCCATGACCTACCGGAGTTTCACGTACTTCTTTTCGGGTTAATGCGGTAACCGCGCCGCTCTTCATATTTACTTTCACCCGTGGTCTACCAGAACTTTTGTAAATTCCAGCAAGAAATATAGGACTGTTCACTATTGCGAAGACGTCGCCGTTGAATGTTGACAGTACAATTTGTTCATTGTTTGGCATAGACACTATCTCATTCTTCGGTCGGAGGAGACCTGGATCTGTAACGAAGAGTAGGCTCAGCAAGAGGAACAAACCTCTCAGGAGAATACCGTCTGTTATAAGGAGGAAAAGGTCTCCCTCGAGGAGCTGTAGGAATAGGCTCACCATTGGGTAAACAATCGAACTGCAAACTCAGCTCTGTGAAGAGGAAAAACACAGTGTCAAATTATGTTTTCATGCAAAATATAATATAATATGATGTAGCAGTTTTTTGAGTGGCTTGAGCGTAATCTGCAATCGGGAGATTTTGAAGGATGTCAAAATACACCAAAGGATTTTGATGAATATTAAATTAATTCAAAAAAAATACTATGTATAGGAATATTATATAATTAGAATTACTCATAGAATGAAGTATTATTGGCAAGTTCACCAGAGTACGAACGGTCCCCATTTTTTCCAAGTAGAGGAGAAACTGAATAATAAATGAATGAAGAATTTTTGGTTAAAGGAGAAACTGGTGATTATTTCAACGTTTAACTACACATAAAAATATTTTTAAATTATCCTTATCTCGTCTATCAGATAAGCCTCTAATTTTTGTATTTCTGAGATGTTAATAATACATAAATCAGTCCGAGAAGGAAAATTTCAAAAAACCAATAATAATGTTGTGCGAGAAAAAGTGATGAAATACATTTACTTTGAGAGCTTCCTCTTACAGCATTAACATGCTTCTTATATATCAGGAATCTAATTTCGATAAAAAAAATGTTGTAATTCTTCTAGTATGATGATGTTCCCAATCTTATTTTAAGACTTTACGATAAACTTATTTCTGTTGCTAAGAATGGTTTGAAAACTGTATATGAGAATCACGCACCGTTTGCATACTCAGATAAAATTATGCTTTTTTCAAGTTTTATGAGACTGTAATGTATGTATCAATTAGTCATACATACGGAATAGAATTTTCGAGATCATATTTGTCTTAACCATGAGCTTCTTAAAAAATGTAATAAAATATTTATACTTTTTAAGTTGTTATGATTACTGCCTAATGTTCGAAGAATGTGATCAACACAAACGATAATAATGTAGACATCAATTATACGTGGAAAGAAATTTTTGGTCAATAAAGAGAAATTTACTCATTTCCCTATCAGCAATTTTATAAACTATAATATTAATCAATAAGTTTATACCCTACTAAAATACCTTCAACGGTCACTACATTAATAGGATCCTTTGCAGAACGATGTGTTGGATCCTATACTATTTGAGTTGTCTTGAGAATACGTGTTTTCTGTTTCAGGAAAACAAGAATTCTCTGTTGCTAGTCTACAAGGAACAAATCGACTCAGAGCTTCGTGACCAGGGCTCGATTCTTCATTTGCCTCTGACTCCAGTAATTTCAAGGGAACTTTCTGCCTCAACATTGCATCCCATGTATGGCACTATTGCAATGCATGTATGACAATCGTTGTTGTTGTCGTTTGATGGCTCAGGAAGAGTATGCGCACAGGCATAATGCTGTAACGGGCATCAAACATCAATAACTTGCCCTCAACCTGAGACTATAAATCATTATATTCTAGCCAACTGAACCTTCATTGTGATACGTACGAATAAAGATGAGAGGGTCTTTAATATTGACATTGCTTGTTTACTCAACGGGAACTTGCAGGCAACCTGTACGAACAAGATTCATGAGTATAGCGTGCTCGATAATAAAGGAGAGACAATATGGAGGAATGGGAAACATGCATCTATCTTTTCTATTGTGACAATAGCCACAAAGAATATGCACGCAAAATGCACTGAACATTCTGAACATGTGAAAGTCAGTGAGTAATGGTATCGGCTTAAAACACCTTTATATCAAACACCCGTTGCTTTGTAAGAAACTTCCGGGTCCGCCAGAAAGTAGACCTTCAACTTGCTCCGCTGCTGCATAAGAACAAAACTGTCAAAGGACGTGGATAGACAGACTGCACCCTACATCTAATGTTGTTTATACTCGAATATCATCGCAAGAAATTGTGAACAACACAATGTGACGGTTCTGCGCAACGAGGGAGCCAAGCCTGAGCATATGAAATCTCAATATTCAGTTCACAGCAACCCTTTTAGCCTGTTCAGGGTGGACAAAGCTCATATTCGACGTAATGTCCTAATTTTTCAAAGGATGTGTATGTCTGTGTGTTTCGCTCAGAGCCGACCAGCCACCAACAATATGTCCCATTGATTTTTTATATGGACCATCTTCGTAAGAGTATTCATAACTCTTTCTTGAGGCTCTCAAATTCGACTGGTGATACCCAAGCATAGTGTTTTTGACATGGAGCTACTAAGGAAGTCACAAGCCTCTATCAAAGGGACCTCCTTCCCGGTCGCCTCACGCGTTCTCGCCTTGAGCAACCAGGCCTGTCTAACGTCCATTGATTACGTTGGAGGATGTATTCTTACATTTAGGATATTCAAGCCTTCTCAAGAAGGATTTCATACTTCTTATCAGAATATCAGTTGAACGATTTAGCAAAGTAAGCACAAAGTCTTGAATAAACACTTATTGCAGGTACCATCAACTTGCGAAAAACACCACTCTTAGTGGTGTCGATGCTACACTGCAGTCAGGGGTGAAGACCTTCAGTTCAAAGGAAGACTCTCTCTAGGAAAGGAATTCGCAAAATGCACTCGGAGAAAAAATAACATAGTCTGACCCGTGAAATGATTACTATAGCCAATTTTCCTGGACTCTGGGGCGCCGTCTCATTAGTTGGCTGATGCGACAATTTTTTTTGGACACCTGTGGGGAAAGAAAATCCATATCAGATCATATCGGATTTGATACCATAATCCATTGCTTCGATTTCTCCGATCCTTGAGTATTTGTCCTTTTTGATAATTACAGAATTTCATAAAAAACGGTGAACACGATGTTTTCCGTTCAAGATTACTACCTCGTGCCGTGTTCTCATTCATTTCTGGTTAGTCGGCCCAAGAAGAACGAACGCCTCCAGGACGCAAACACAAGATGGCACCAAATATTGCGTAAGGAGTATGTAAAACGAATTGGCTATCCTACACAACTCGCTGGCTGGACTATCGATCGGATAGTTGCAGGGTCCAAGACATTGCTGCACTGGCCATCAAATACGCAACCATTTAAAAAGTCACTGTGTCTAGAAGACTCAGGTATTATATCTGAATAGACGTCCTAACGAACTATTCTCTAACCAAGAAAAAGTGATTGTGCTAGCCAACAATTATTCTGAGTATGAGCATGAGATCCCCGCCAAGCACAACGAAGTCTTTTCTGGAGGCAAAGAGCACTGTAAAGAAGCAAGAAGGCAGACTAAAAAAACATGAAGTGGGTTCAGATTCATCATCCTCATCAAGTTATTCCTTTCGCTTCAGAAATGGCTCAACCACAGATTTTTTACCTGACAATCAGAACCCTGGCACAGTTGGCAAATCAACTTTCCGAAGAGGAGGAAGAATTTCACGCAATAAAAGCAAATAACTCCATATTAGACGTGGGCGTAAAGGTGATCGAATCATCTTCTGGAACTGTCTAGTTTTTTTAAACATAAGCAACATTTCAATGTTTTGTCACGACTTGATTATTCTGTGTGTTAGTGAAACGTGGCTGTCAGCCCTTTCTGTGGCTTCCTAATCCTGGATTTTGCATTGAACGGAACACGTGTGAGATTATTCTAATTGCTACGCGTTTGGATCACTTCCTTTTATGGGAAGAACTGTTATCCTCTGATGAAGGAGCGTTGAAGGGGGCTACAAAGACAAGGCGTGCGGGAGCGAGTGAGCAGTCGATGTGGAAGGAGTCTGAAAGGGATCTCTTCCTTGATAGACCTGTTCCCTTTGGATCCGGACGCATGGAATGTGGCCACTGTTGACACCAATAATAGGAATCTTATCTCTGCTATCACGAATGCGGCCTTAAGAGCGATATCCACAGGCAGATACAACATTTGAACTACCTCGAATACAATGGTAGCCAATGTATCACCTCAGTAACGGGGGCTGGCGACCCTTCCACTGCACGCGTGAGGCATCTATCTTTTCTCCTTCTGCTCTCACCCAAGAAATGTCTAGCCCTACTCCCCTTCATTCTTTTCATTTTCCACACGCTTTTGAAGGAAACTGTAGAGCTTCTACCTGATTATCGATTTAGTTTGAATTTTGTTCAATAGAAACGTGCCAACTTCTTTGGACATCGAAGAGGAGTATGTACCTTCTCTTCCACAAAGCCTCAAAAAGGATACAAAAAACTACATTTGAATGTTCCCCATAACTTTTGAAACCATTCAAAATTTGCAAAAGCTTTATGTTATTGTTTATACAATTATTATTTGTTTTTTTATTCAACTCTTCTGCAAATTGAGTGAGTTGGCTAAGAATAAACCGCGAGATTAAACCATATTCAGACACTTTTTCCATCATGAGTGACTATCCCCTGGTCAAAAATAGGAGTTGTGAATGTCGACGTTGAAACTTCAATGCATTGATGATGTCACTTGAACGTTGTAGCCAACTGCCCTAGCAGTTTCGCCATATCGCATTTTTTATTTTCTAGCTGCGACAATTGGCAAAGCCGAGCATCTGGCGTTGAATGCGCATATACGTTCGAACATCGACGTTCAAATGTGTTTTATTCTCTAGAAAAAAAACTCGAAATATTAGAAGTTCTGTAGAATTAAGTAGAATATAAATTATCTTCAGTTGGAATATTTGTTTGAACACCACGTTTATACGGGTTTTGAGAGTGTCTGCATCAACTTCTCTCTATTCCCTTTCACACCTTACGACTAACTCAGTGGTGAGGAGGACCTACAGTATAAGGTGGTTTCCGAACCACTAAGAGTAAAAACTACTCAATAATTAGAGAACTTAAAGATCTCCAGAGGTACCAGACTCACGACTCTTTATGGCCTGCCGAAGCTCTTCCGGAGTGCGAAGCGGGAACCGAACCCACAACCATACAGCGTGGGTCCAAAGCTCATGCCTTAGGCCACTCGACAAACTGACCACTCTCCCCGCTAATTACCTCATTTTAATCATAGCGAATATCATCACTGTTAGCCACCAATCGTGTGCGATTACCTGAATAAGATTTAAACCAATTGATAACACTATTATAGATTTTCAGGGTTTTCAAGTTTTGGATTAGAAGCTTCTGATTTACGAGTTCGAACGCTCCAGTGTAATCAAAAAACGCAACAACTGTTACTTCATATTTGGCCATTGAAGTTTTTTTATTCAGAAGTAAATCTTGGGGAAACAGTGATGGTATCATGATCTCTCCCGAATCCAGACTGAAACGGTGAAACGTTGATTTATGGTCTCTATGGTCTACTAAGTTCTTGAGAGGCTTCACTACAAACTAAGAATAGAAAATCTGTCAGAGCCAAAGCATAAGTGATCTTCGGAATAGAGCCTATTGGTACTCGTTTCCAAATATTGGGAAAAATCCCAAGCTGTATCGAATAATTTTATGCATGAATTGAAACAGGGAGTATGACATGAAGAGGAAGTTCAACCATTTGATTCGAGATTCCATCAACACCGATAGCCTCAGAAGTTACCTTGGCAATAACTGTACGCAGAGAGTCTCCTCCAATATTAGAGGAATAAAAGTTGGTATTACGGTAGGAGGGTACATCACTGGATAAGAGTATTGTATCGATTGAGGGTCGGGATGCAATGAGGGCGCATCAACTCATTTTGCTAAGAGTAGGGAGGCCCAGAAACGTCGTTCAAATGCAAGCGGGTACAGGCCTCCCTACACCTAGCGTGATGCGTTTATGTGCCCTCATCGTATTTAGACCCTCAATTGGTAAGACCTCATTTATGGAACTTCCATAAAGTCATTAACCGGGTAGTTTCGAACAAAGGTTTGACGTTAAGAGGAAAGAATTTGAAGCCGCCAAAGGATCTTCCAAATATTTTCACCCTCTTTTTCCGATCAACAATTGCATTAGAGTTATGCTTATCTTCAGAGTGCCCAATCTTGGTTTGAACCGGATTCCATAAAATACGAAATTCCCTTCATCGTGCCTGGTCATCACACCTTTTAGCTTGAGAACGCTTACTACCTCTCTGCGTCCTGAGTCGTCTAATCTCATCTGATATCCACGGACAAGTTTTTTCCTTCGCCTAGAAATCATGTACCGGAGCTACGGCTTCAAATGTAAAAACTGATATATAATTGAGTTTTCTACCCTAGATTTGAATTTTTTTCCCAAAATTCACTTGTCCAAATAGCTTCAGAGAGGAAGGTAAACAATCTATCCCCATCAACTTCACTGAGGCTTCTGAGTTTCTTCAAACTCGGGGTGGGAGCTACATACTCTCGTTTCTTTTCTCGCCACCTTCCAGCGATCTTCTTCTAGGCGGATAAGACCTGTAAACTTGCACAGTGATAATGGAACGACATTCCACGATGCTAACGAGGAATCAAAAAGTTGCCTTCTAAATCTCATACTCGATACCGATTTACATCATGAGTTTGCAATTAAAGGCACTTCTTGGCATTCCGAACTCCCTTCTGCTCCTCACTCCGGAGGTTTGTGGGAGGCTAGAGTAATAGTATATTACACTTCAAGTAGTGTTAGGCACGTCTTTACAGAAGAAGATCGAGATGCGAGTTTTTATGACGAGTTCTTTAAATATTGAGCTCCCTTTGTAAAGACGTGTGTAATGCTGCGAGTAGTGCAGGATATTTTATTCGATATAACCATGTTATGAGCCTGCAGAGCCGTCTGAAAAATGGACGTTGTGTAGCTCCTTGCCGAAATGGCGCACAAACGCCCTATGAATTTTTTATACATGATTCTACATGAAAACATATGAGTAAGATGGCAGGCATCTGCTTAGGCTATGATTGGTACATACGCATGGCGCAAAATATGGAATGTGGTTTGGCAAGAGAGTTAGTGCCATCTGATGTAATTATTTCAGAGTTTGAGTGCCATCTGGTGTCATTATTTGTCCCAACTCTTCATTTTTTTCTGTAACCCTCGAGTCGCGCTCTTTACGCAGTACCAGCTGACATTACTCGGTAAGGGGATAGAAAACGGTAGTTTTCCAGAGGGCGTTGCAGCATGTACCAATATGCGAGTTTGTATATTCTGTGCAAAGCATAGGATCAAGATCGACCTTAACACTAAGACCTCAACATTCTTCTACATGCGTGGGCAGTGATTAATGAGAATCTAGCAAGATGAGGGCGATTATGAGTAGGGTAAAGATTATAATCTCAGTACGATTGAATCCTCAAAAATGGAAGAAATAAGATAAAATGTCGAGCACAAAAAAACATGCATGGTCACGTTAATATAGTACGTTTTTATGTATCAGGTAGTCGAGTGAAACCAATAAAGTATCGCATAGGTTAATAAATTTTTTTTATTCGGAAGAAGAGAAACGCAGCACACAGCAACAATTCATTGCATACAATGTACATACACCGTTGAATTATTGGAATGTCATTCAACATTTCATTGGAAAGCTTTTTGAGATGTTTATAACATACCATAATACTTACAAAATCTGATATAAAAAAATGCGCTATGAAATTCTTTACACATATCAGTCATGGGCCCTTTTAGAATCCGGAGCACAATGGCTGGTTGGAAAGATTTTTGCCGTTCCGATTGGTTTCTTCTAGTCCGCTTCTGGACACTGTAGGAAGGGATCGCTATCGTTCTTATTAATAATAAGGGCTGCCTTAAATCACAAGTAATATTATATTTTAGTTTGAATTTTTTTCAAAATTACAGGTTTACCTGCTCTACTCGATACGATTTTATCCGGGAGCATTTGCGACCCACTGGAGTTTCAGTGACTTCTGTTGAGTTCAATACGGTAATCCTGCCCCTTCCCATATTTATTTTCACCTTTTTTTACCACGGCGGTCGTAGATTCCAGCAAGAAGAATAGGACTCTCTACTATTGCAAAAATGTCACCATTGGGTGTTGATAATACAATTTGTTCATGAGTTGGTATAGGTTTAGTTCTACGCTGCGTACCTGATATTCTTAATCTAATTGGTTTATCCTATATAAAAGCATATCTTTGGAGTTCGAATACCTTTCGCGGATTTGCATAGGGAATAAGCCTAATGAATGTAAGATTCTCAATGCCACATCCATATCCGTTAGGAGAAGGAATCATTATAGGAGAATCATTTGGCGTCGCACGAAGAGGATGCATTGCATAAGGAGATCTGGATCTGTCACGAACAGGAGGCTCAGTAGGAACAATCAACGTTTCAGGAGGATATTGTCTGTCATAAAGAGAAGAAGGTCTGCCCCGAGGAACTCTGAGAATAGGCTCACCATTAGGTAAACACTCGAACTGCGAACTTTGCTTTGCAACAATAATATAGGGAGAGTCAAATGATCTTAGCATGCAAAATGTTACGTATCATAATATGAGAGTTTTTAAAGTGGTCGGGGGTTGAAGTTACGATATCCCGATAGTGCTTAGGTTAAAAAGTCTGTTATGCCGCACTCGTGTCTAATATCAAGCCAGTAGACCGAATCCGACAACCTCCATCGGATTCCTAAATCTCGGTTCATTCGATGATTCCAACATCCTAAAAATATACCTCCTGAGTGCGCATTCTTCTCCACGGATTACAAAAGACTTTGATGGTATCAAGAGATTCCCAGACACATCCAATTATTTCAAAACAAATTTAATATACAACAATATTATATGTTTATATAATCATAATTACCCATAGAACTAAGGACTATTGCCGACACGACCAAAATATGAACGATCTTCATATTTCCTGAGTAGATGAAAAACTTAATAATGAATAAATGAAGACTGTGGTTAAGGACATAACAAGCGGAAATCCTATAGTTTTACGCTATATATAAATTTAATGTCAATCTCATCCCTCTCACTAGATAAGCCTTCAAATTTGTCTTCCTCAGATGTTTTTTCTTGATAAATAAGTCTAAGAAAAAACATTTCGAAAACACCATCAATGATGATATTGCGATTCATAGATGCATAATTGGATATATTGCTTCCGAAAGTTTGACCCACTGAAAACATATTTATTATACCATTTTTCATGAACTATTCCTTAGAATTATTTTGAAAACTTCTGTCAGTTCCTTAAATTATCCAACCGAATGTATAGGATTCTCAGTAAAGCTGCAACATACTTCTTATTTATTAGAAATTTACTCCTGATAAAATAATGCTTGTTTCTGGTCCGAGGACGACCTGAATGTAACTCTAAACACCATGAATATTTCTAATACAAATTTCGGTTTTCGTTGAAAACATTTGACAAATACATATGAGATTGTGCATGAGGTTATAAATTTTCGTCGCAATAAAAATCATTCGACTCATTTTTGTTCTGAAAATTATTTGAGAACTAAAGAATGGAATCAGGTGAAGTTTTCGTACTTATACAAATAAAACTATGCTGACGTCAAGTTTGATAAGTTTCTATTGTATGTTTCAATAAGTCTTACACGTGAAATGTTGTTTACATAATTACATTTGTATCAAACATAGGCTTCTCAGGGAACGAATCGTAATTTTTTCATTCTCTGACTCATACAATAGAAGAATCTGTAGTTACATGAAGTTTACATTTCTTATAAGGATCGAAAAAGGAGAATATTTATAAGAATGTTATAGAATCAATTTATGAGTAAATAAACATTTTATTTGTTCCTTCTTTAGTTCCAACGGATTCGTTCTATTTGCATATAAAATAAAACATTACTCTAATAACTACTGCAGGGTCCACTTGGAAGCAACTGTCATTCAGGAAAATGGCACAAGCTCTCAGTTACACCACGGTAGAAAACACCTTAGGCCACGTCTCACGACCATGGAATAAGTGACCGCATGCACGACAGAATCAGAATGAAGGGCCGGCGAAACTATCGTGTGTCTTAAGGACACGGAGAAACACAAGTATGACTGCTCTTTGCATCCATCCGGCAGGTGCCACAGCATATTTTTGGCACGAGAGTATGGTTTGAAGGTTACTAACCAGTGAAGGCGTCCAACCTCCAAGAGCACCGATAATGAGGACAATTTATTTAACCGAATATCCCTAATGCAGCCGCTGCAGGTGTTCTCCGAGATCTTTGTACTTCTCCTCTTTCTCGGTTTCATTCGAATGCGATCACGAACATAGTTGAGTCACGTTTGTCAAGGAGCACGATGTCGGGTCTTGTGCGTTGGATGAGGACTATTATCGAGAAATTGTAGTTCCAGTAGATTAGACACTCCTCGTTCTCAACAACAGACTCTATCCCCTCCTCGAGGCATTCAGCAGAGCAGGGTCGCGGTCACCGTCATAAGCGGGACAAAGATGGTGGAAAAGTACTCCTAGGACAGCGTTGTGTCTGTACAAATGAGTCATTCCTGCGTGAATAGGACAATTCGATAGCATATGCCATGGGTGCTCAGGGAGTTTAAGATACGCCCTGCAACAATAGCTCGGAACCTCTTGGCATAATATGCTTCTACGGTATGCCAAGGTGGAAATCACACCGTCTTGACACGCAGGAAAAAACTCACTGTTCCTGAGTTATGTCCTGATGACTTGAGAAAAACAAACATTAACGTATGTGACAAGGATTGATCTTTTAAAATTTCGTAAAAGTTTCCGTGCTCCACCTTGTCGTCATGTTGTTTTAGGACGTTTTCGGCCCCCGCTTTCTTCACCTGTGCTTTTAGAAGTGAGTTATCTTGATGGAGTAATGCACTGTTCGTGCTCCTGATGCCTCTTTTTAATTCTATCCCTTGCGTCAGATAGTACTCGTATTTTGTCAACAATGTGCAGCTTGATGGTCATCAGCTTTGACATTTTCAATGTGTGATGATGGATCCTCATTTCATGAGCGAACTTTTGGACCCTTGCCGTAAAAGGCTTACCAGATTTTATGTAGTCAATCACACACTGCGTACGGGACGCATTTTGTCTTGCCCAGTCAATCTTCTTGCTTAATTGGATAGAGGTCTGAAAGAAAATGCAAAAGTACACATTTTCATGACAGAAATCGGTCTTTTACCAGCCCTCAAACAACCCTAAAAAGTTTCATCCCCCTAGCGAATGTGAAGTACACCCAAAATCATCCCTCGAAATATGAAAAAATAACAAAACATGCACTAACTCAAAAGTCTACAATTTTTTTATTGAAAGTTGTTTTATTCCATGCCAAAAGATGACAAAAAAAGTTTTATCCCCAGAGCGAATGTGGAACACATCCACAATCATCTTTCAAAACATAAAAAGATAACAAAAAATGCACTCACTCAATTATACCCCGCAACGAGAAGTCTTCTTCACCAGTAAAGCAAGCACTGGATTGTTATCTGAAAACAATTCCTAAAATCAAACGAGCTGAGGTGCTGAAACTGAATCTGACTCTGAATCCTTCTGCTGTTCTTGCAGTAGTGAAATGTGCATCAAAAAGGAAAAACCAAGTCCGAAACGTTAGAGGCAAGGGGACTCACGCTAATCAAGCACCCCAAAGGGCACAGAATTCACTACGTCCACGTCGTTGTTCCTGGGTAATATTTAATGTAAACGTAATCTGCTTGGAAAAAACCTTGAGCAAACCTTGAGAAAACCTTAAAAATCCTTAGGTCGTCCCTCTAGTAGTCAGTGGAACTCTCGGTTAGTCTTTGGTAAGTCTCTAATGATTCTCTTGTACTTTGTGGCTAGTCGGTGGACTTCAGATACATG
>WSXT02046248.1:0-13139 GCA_011762715.2 Neuroterus valhalla | reverse complement strand
CGTCTGCTCCTCTATATGATCTTATATCGAGAATATTCGTATGGTGGCGTTTATCTATTAGAACGTGATCTATCTGAATAAATGTAAGCGTTTTGCGACAAATGTAAATATGTGACTTCTAGTTGACATGGAGAATTAAAAAACTTGACCGTGAAAAACCGGTAAATGACCGGGAACTTCAAATCGTTCGCCGAATCGCCACCCTGTAATGTGTAAATTACAAGTTTTAATTATAACAATTACAGCGTGACGAAAATTGAACTTGTTTTTTTTTCATAATCCAACATAATGTATTAGAGTTCATTTAATAATAAATTATTCAATTAAGTTTTAATAGAAGCTACGTAGTTTATGGACGACCCCTAAGCAAAAAACAACCTAACTTGAATGAATTTTGCACAAACCTCGAAAATTGGTAAGGTTCTTCCTGAAAAAGAGATGACTAGTAAGTTAAAAAAATATTAAAATAGATCTTATAATCTTATTTCTCTGCAACATAACTTGCTCGCTGATGAAGATGACTTGATTTCTGATCAGAATGAATGGAGAAGGATTGGTAGGATGAAGTCGGTTAGGCCGTGGGTGGCAGCGGAACTCCAATTCAGGGGCATGATAAATATTGTTTAGGCTGTGGACGTGAGCCGTAAGCGATGCTTGGGGCCCTTCGCGAAGGTCGTTGGACGGGCCCCGGGTGAGCGATATCCCGGCGCACGCCTCCCGTCAACGTAGGTCGGCGCGAAGGAGAATGATGATGACATAATGACGTCGCAGTGGGCGAGCAATAGCTGACATCCGCCACCGAATATTCTAAATCACGTTGTCCTCGTCGTTGTTTCTCTCCCCACTTCATTCGCTACCTTCGTATCAGCCGTGTCCTCGTCATCGTCACTCGTGTTTACGAGAGTACACGTACCTAGACAACTTATTATTATTAACGTCAGTGGTCCGGGTGCCACATTTTCACATGCAGGATATTTCTCCATCGCTAGAACATGACAAGTCGTTTGCTTATTCCTGGACTCTGTGCGATTAATTCTGGACTTTAGTTGGACTAAGAGTGTCGAGTTTAGCTATTTATTAACATGTGCCATTATTTGCTTCCCTATCATTCATGAAGTAGTTACAAATGGTGACGATTTTATTTTTTCTGTTTCAGGTGAGTTATTACTGTGGATTTATATAACCAACTGGAAGAGTGAGTGTTAACAGTATTCTTCTTTGAGAATTAAATTTCTCTTCTTGTTGACGAAATAGGTATAGAGTTGCAAACATGTAGAGGGTTGGTATCGAAAAAACCTTGTTCCCCTAAGTTACTCCGAAAAAGGGGTGGGGGTGAGCAGGGTCTATGAAAAATGATGACGCGGCGCTTGTGAAAGAAATGAAATCGGGTCGGGAAGTGTTAGGGGTTGAAAAACGGAGAGACCAGGTCTGGGTTAAATTTAAAAGGATCGAAAAATAATACAGGAATGTGTGAATATCATCATGCAACTAAAGCTTCTCTGTAGCTTCTCGTAATAACGACTGGGAAAAATTAGTACTTGTACGATCCAGGCTGCTATTCATTCACCGGGTTTACTTTTTCAAGATCTCTTTCTGGAAATGAGGTAGGTGCTTTAAAAGGGTGGAGGATCTTCCACAGCTGCCATCACCCACAGTAAAGCTTCTAAGGGATGGGCGTAATCCACGAACAGTAATCGGCCTTTGTGGACTCGTAAACACTTTGCGCTACAACCTTAGTCCAAACTCTAAGAGCTGACCAGAAACTTGTACGAAGACTGCCACTCCTTAATGGGTCAGGTTACCGAGTTCAATTCCTCTGGGAGTACTTGTTCCCGATGACGCTAGCAAAGCCTATTATCACAATTAAGGTGATATTCGAAAAATAGAAGCGATTTTTTATGGCTTTCATTCATAAATACAATCAGATCATGAACATTTAGGTGGTACAGTAGACTCTGCGACAGTTCCCGTTTCTGGGGCTGTAGGAGAAGCGAACGGGAAGGGTTAGATTTCCCCCAAATGTCTCTACTCGCGTGCAACGTGTAAGTCCGTGTTCGTTACACACACGCGGCGCGCCAAGTGTGCGCCGTGTGCCCAGCAAGAGTGGGGATGGGCGTCAGGAGGAGAAATGCGAGAACGGGAAGTGTCGCAGCGTGAACAGTCGCAGAGTCTACTGTATAAGAAATTTGGTGGAGATTATACGAACTGAGACTTTTCTACTATGATCAGGTGTATTTGGGGATTAGGTAGGTCATCGCCCCGAATTATTTCGTGATTTGAGTCGAAGATGGTGGCGAAACTTTGTAATATTCGTAACATTTGGCTAATTGCCTAAACCATGGCCGGAGTTATGGCAGCTCGTTCAGCTCGTGCGCTACGCTATTATTACGTTATGAGGGACAGGGCACATTATTAATGGAAGACCGGTAGCTGGTCGGCGGGTTTATAGTTTAGACTTTAGGAAGATGAGGCGAGCCTCCCAGTGCTCATTGGACGCGCTACCGTATAATTACGCTATGCTTTACTCACGTGCCCTAAAAGTGGAGACCTATCTTCACTACTACCTAAGAACCCTTTAGTGACTTAATTCCAATCTTAAAAAGTTGCCGAATTTATGGAAGAGCTTTCCTGATATTTCCTTATTATTTGCACCTTGTTTTCCATTTCTCAAGCACCCTCTTCTCTATTTTCCGAAACGTCCCCTCGACTTGTTAGCCAACTACTTATTCTCGCTCGTCCAGGCGCGTCTGCTCGAATCTGACATTTTACAAGTGGCGATCTGCAGTCTCTTCTTCTTTCTTCTTTCGGAGAGAACCCTCCAGCTACAGCCCCTACAGGTTCATCGTTTCTCAGTCGCGGATTTCACCACCTGCTCCCCCTCGCGCTTGATAAATGGCTATGTTCTACCCCTCGGCCTTGCCACCCTCGGTTTTCGGAGGAAGCCCTTATCAACTCGGACTGCGTCTCAGTAGTCCACCTCTAAGGTCCTGGATTTCCGGTCCGACGAATATCGCCCTTTATATAAGGTCTCCCAAGCTTCTCATCATTTTTTCCCTTTTTGCCGTTCTTTCATCACAATCTTTCTACTTCAGCCTAATCCTAGTTCCTGGATGTTATTGGTCAAAAGATACGAGCAGATACACGTGATCACAAAAGCCACGATAAAGCTCACGAGATTTGTGGAACGCAAACAAAAAATGTTATGGGTTAAACGACTCTTTTATAGTAGGATCGAGAACATGAGGTTTTATCCTCCACAAATCCGAATTCGGGCAAAAGTACAATGAAATTCATAATATGATCTGTAATAAGGTTCCTTTAATGTTCTGTTTCTGATTTAGAAAGAATTACGCAAAGTATATTTTCAATTTTGAAATTTCCAAGACTCTTGAGTCTTTTATGTTTAGAAATGAAGGTGGGAAGGAAGTGTGAAATTACGAGAATGGCGTTTGCTGTTCCCAAGGAGCGTTCGGGTGGTCTAGTAACTGCCGTAATGTTTGTGCTGAATCCTGCAGTCCCGCAGGCTGCGAGAGGTTCCTCCGAGCCAGGCCGGCGAAATGACCCCCGGAGGGGTGATAGAGGCTACCTAATAGCTCACGGAATTGCCTCTGAAACACCTTTTTAATGAACTATTGCTATGGGAAATGAAAATGGGGGAGACGACAAGTCGTTCCAAGTCCCTATTCATTTTCCTTCTTTTTTCCTCTTCCTCTGCATCACAACTTTCAAGATTAGGTAATTACACGTAGTGAGTTGTTTTCTAGGTATTTCAAAGAATACAACTCAGAGGGAATAATAGGGAAACTAAATAACAAACAAGTTATGCTTGCAATGAATTTTTTCTCCAGCAGCAAGCTAGAAAAGTAAACATTTAAAGATTTAACATTCAAGTTAACATCTCAGTTCTTGATTGAAATCAGAACTCGATAAATACGACAAAACAGGAGAGGGACCAAAAAAACAAGCTCGCGAGGGAAAAACTTGTTGGAGGGAGGCAAGCTGTGCGCAGCGAGACGCCATCCGAAAACATTCCGGGGAATTAGACGAGAAGTCCTGCCAAGGGATCAAAAAAAGGGGAGAGCCTCGAAAGGACGAGGCGATTTGTCAAAACGCGCATCGCAGCACGCGCTCCTCTCTTCTTCCTATTCTTCGAATTCCTCCCTCAGACTTGCTCTCATTGTTATGCTAAGTGCGATCATAGATGGAAGAAGCGTGCGCTCGGAGAAGGGATCCAGACTCCCAATCAAGAAAGATGAAAAAGTAGTGAAACTTTCTTGGAATTCCACTGTCAGAACGACTTCAGTATCAATAGGTACTACTCGATTTGACTGTGGATAAAAATTGCACAACCTAGAAATGTTGCAACAGGGTTCCTTATACGAGGGTAGATATATTTCGTAGGGACCAATTTCATGAAAACATTCTGGTAGCGTTACGCTGTGAAGTCATAAATTACCGTTACTGACAGCGTTATTGACTTTAGAATCTGATACAGGTTGAAATTGGTACAATTGTCTAGAGAGGGATATATGACACCCGTTTAAATTTTCACGAGCATCCTTTACGACCTATAGATTTTATGAAAATGCGACTTCTTGAATGTCGCCAAAATTTTGAACCAATCTTCAAAAAAATTCGATAAATTCGTAATAGAAGTGAAAATTGTCCAAATTTGTGGATTCAAATTTTGTTGTACTGATAACTAAGAAGGATTTTTGAATGTACGCAAGCTGGTGGAAAATTATGCAAAAATTGCCTTGCATATGTGACATGAAACACATGCGTCAACGATCCTAATCTCGATCTCGTAAGGGTCTAGAGACTCAAGAGAGGGATATATGACACCCGTTGAAATCTTCACGACCCTCCTTAACGACCTATATATTTAAGGAAGATTCGCCTTCTTTAATTTAGCAAAAATTTTCAACAAATCTTCACGCATTTGATACCTTATTGTTATTTGATTTACAACAAGGTTTGAATCGAAAAATCGGGTTACTTTTGCAATTTTTGCTATTTCATCATGTTTCTTAATATAAGTAGAAATGGTCCGATTTCCGCAATTCAAGTTTCGTTGTACTAATAATTATAAAGGATTTTTGAATGTACATAAGCTGATGGAAAATTGTGCAAAAATTGCCTTGTAAATGTGACATGAAAGAGAAGCGTCAACGATCCTGATCTCGATCTCATCGGGATCTAGGGACTCTAAAGAGGGATATATGACACCCTTTAAAATTTTTACGAGCATCATTTACGACCTTTTGATTTTACGAAAATGAAACTTCTTGCATTTCGCGAAATTTTCGTTCAATTTCCACACATTTGATACCTTATTGTTAATAGGTTCAAAACAAAGTTCGAATCTGAAAAATTGATCTACTTTTGCGATTTTTGCTATTTTTAATTATCGTTTCGTTATGGAAGTAAAACATAGTATGACGCATTCGAAACTCCGTCTCTACGCTTGTTTCAAACACACGCATTACTTTTATATAATTATTTGAGGAACGTTTATATTCAGTATTTGTTAAGCGACGGAAGCTATTATTACCATCGTCAATAAATAAGTTTTTTCTAAAATTTTTATTTTCCTGAAATTTGTTCCACTTAAAATTTTCCTCCGCGAAAACAAAACTGTGTTTGCATTCCACGTTTTTAATGTTGATCTAAGCGCATTCTTAGTTAAAAATGGGATATTTTGAATCGTTTACAATCGATCCAGCAGAATCAGGTTAACAAAACAGTCTGTTGTATGCGTACATAGGGTGGAGGCGATACTTTGAAGATCAGACGTGTCTTGAGACTCAAACCCTTTCCCTTCGACTGGCTTATGTACGTTTTACATACTATAAACGTTAACACGCGCTTCTTCGTTACACGATCACTGAGTCATTGTTGGTGATAGATAGCGCAGCTGTTGCTGGGTGCGAGATCACAAGCTCTCAAAATAGTATAACAACAATACGCTCAACCAAGCGTCTTGAGTCTAAATCGAATCTTAACGAAACCTCTCTCCTGTTTCAGATAATGTATGAATAACCGGATTAGAGCAGGAACCGGTATTTTTAAAGCAGTGTTAGTTGACACAGTTGTATTCAGAATTAATGTTATTATTTTAATCGGTCCAAGCGTTAATTTATTGATTCGAACTGTAAAGCTTCTCGAGTTTGTCAACTAACTAGAACAGGGGTGTCCAAAGCAAGGCTAGCGCGCTTCTCCTTTCTTCCCCTTCTCCGAGCGCTTCTTTGAGAATTCTCTTCTCGTTTCCCCGTTCCACATCGCGCTCACCGCATGAGCGCATTCAAGGTGGTAAGAGAGGGGATGGACGAGTGACAGTTATTTACACCGTTGCTCACGCGTTGGACACCTCTGAGCTAGAACTTCTTAAAGTGACAACAACGAACAAAAAGTGGTGTAAGTTTTTTGTGAATTGAGGGTTTAAGAATGTAAATCGGCCCTTGATTTCTGATTGATCAAAAAATCGAATCGCTGGAACTTAGAGGCGGAATCAAGCTATCGAGGTGGAGTCGCTTCCTGTTATCGAGTCGAGCGCAGAAAAGAAAATGTAAATCAGACCTTGGCTCTTGAGGGATGACGGCGACTCCCTGAACGCCCAGAGTGTGCGCCAGGGGGTGGAAGGGAGGAGGGTTGAAGTTGATCGGCTCGGGTTCGCTTAACCGATGCAAATGCAATTCTCGCCGGGGGTTGGTTGTTTCGTCGCCAGGTTGATATATGGCTTCTCTCACGTCCTCGCGAACTTCTCTCATACGGCATCTTTCGCTTTCTGACAACATTCAAAAGCTTGCAAACGTTCTGTGCAGGTTTCTGAAATATCCAAATTTCTACCACTTGTTCCGTTTTAATAGAATAAAGTTTAATTAACTAGCAGACCTGGCCACGTGTTGCTGTGACTCATTGTAGGACCATTCTAAAGAAAAGGAAAAATGGGACACGTAAGTAAATGTATAAAATACATGTGACGTGAAATAGATTGTAGCATCCAGAAATCGAAAAATGACACCATCGATTGGTTGCTTACTCAACCTAAAATGAGCATTTAACAGGGTGGTGACTTGACCGGGAAAGTGGGAAAGACCAGGAAATGACCAGGAATTTTACTGACCGGGAGAAAACTGGGGAATGACCGGGAATTCAATTAAAAAACCAGGAATTTACTTGTCCCAACCTGGACTATTGAGAATTCTGCCGAAAAAATACGATAAACAGCCGCTTTCTTTTTATAAATCAGAAAGAGATCTTATCATTTGATTTGAAGAATGTAACATTCCTTCAATCTGATTTTCAAAATATTTAAATATATCTATACGTCATGAGAGAAAGAATTCTTTTTTCCATTACATGAAAAACGTTTTGAAAATTTGTTGCTCTATGAGATTTTTTTACCTGACCCACATTTGATAATCGAATTGATGATAGACAAAACATACAGAAAGAATTATTATCTGAAATATTTTTGAATTATGATGAAAAACTTATTTACATTTTTCATTGCAAGTTCGTACTATTTCATTTTTGTGGAAAGTTGATCTTTTCTAGTTAAAAATTCGACAATCTGGTAAAAATAAGTCTTTTTGAATTGAAAATCCAATTTTTTTATTGAAAATTCACATATTTTGTTGAGAAATCGAGTTTTTGGTAAAAAATCATCTTCTACTTCAGAAGTCAATAGTGTTCTTCCAAAATTCTTCACGTGTAATAATTCAAGTAATACAATCAAACATTTTCCATTTTAGGCGAACATCCATCAAATTAAAAACTCTTATTCTGGTTTAAAGTTGATTTTTTTAAGCCGAAAATGTAACTATTCCATTTTTTATTTAAAATTTCCATTTTCATAGTTCAAATTTCAACCATTATGTTTCAAAAATGTATTTTTTGGTTGAAAATTAAATTGTTTTCAAGAATGAACTGTTCTAGTTAAAATTACATCATTTCAGTGTAAAATTCGTCTTTCTGGTTTAAAATTCAACCAATTCAGTTAAACATTTACAATTTTATTTGATTCTTCATCATTTCGTGTGAAAATGTAATCATTTGTTTGAAAGTTAGTTTTTTTGTTATAAATAATTTAAGTAATCAAATTTTTGTTGCGTAATCAAATCAGTTGAAGATTCTTTGTTTAAATTAAATAATTATGATTGGCTTAAAATTGGTTTTTTAAACTAAAAAATGTTGCTGATCCACTTTTGGCTGAAAATAATTATTTTTTGAGTTCGAAATTCGACTATTTTGTTAAAACATTGTATTTCTTATTGGAAAATTATTATTTCTATTTGAAAATTAATCTTCTATCTTGAATATTCACGTTTATGGTTGAAAATTGAAGTGCCTCAGCTAAATATTCATCTTTTTAGCTGAAAATTCATATTCTTGGTCTGAAATTTACCTGTTCTGGTTGAAGATTCATCATTTTATTTGAAAATTCATCACATTGGTTGAAAAATGTAGTATTTATTCGAAATAAATAATTATATTTTCATGGTTGGAAATTGCAGTATTCTTTTTAAGACTGATTTATAAGGCAATTTTTGATCTGTTGTGTTGAAGGATATTTAAAATGAACGTCATGAATAAAAATTAACTTTTGCGTTTTGCGTTAAACATAAATATTTTGCTTTTACTTCACCGGGAATTTGAAAAAAAATTGACCTTGAAGAACCGGGGAATGACTGCGAATTTGAAATCGTCCACCGAATCGCTACCCTGATTCAATTTACAATACAAAGAAATTTAGGTCATTAATCGAGATAAAAACTATCCTATCCTGAAAGTTGGACCAAATTACATGCATCACACAAAATTGCATCAAGATCGGTTGAGTAGTTTCGGAGTTTAGTGGTGACAAACATCGTTGGGTACCGTATAAAAACTAGTATTCCATCAGTTATTTCGTAGCGATTTCATTGAGAATATAAAATATTTTGGAAAGCTCTAAAATTTCCTTGAATAATCTCATTTGAAGATTACCGAATTTAGAAAATGTTCGTTGGCATAGTGAATTTCGAATTGTGAGATAACCTTATTTTGCAAAAGATAATAATGTGGAATTATTGCATAACCCTGAGATTTATTATTTGAAAGTGTCATACTTCTGAAATATCAATTTTCCTAGTTTTCCACGATCTTACTCGAAATACTAATTTGGATTTCTCTGCATAAAGAATTATAGAAACGATCTCAGTATAAAATTGTTATTGAATAAGTATTGCTCCGATAAATTATCAAAAAGATGTTCGAGTAAGAAAAATTTTTATTCCTAAATATTTGACTATTATTTTACACTTAATTCTAATAATGGCTCCAGTAAACGATATTCATTGCTTCTTGTCCTTTTTCGTTCTATCAAATGGTTTATATTTTTATTTAGTCGCTTTTTGCGATTGGTTAGACGGAAGCAGGCTTTAGGCGGAAATGGGGGTTGTACTCTGTATTAGTTTTTACGAGGATAATACACAACGTTTAAAGGGATAAGGGATTAAATACCGGAGAACACCTGACCATTCTCGCTCGGTGGTAGGTGGCTACATACGAAGGTTGCCTTTGGATCTTTGGGGCTTAAATTCAGGGATGAAGGTAAATAATGCTAGGTCAAGCAGTAGGGGATGCGTTCTGTTAGGACACTTGTTCTGCTTCCAGGAAATCCTTCCTAAAACGTGCGAAGAGAGGGCCAAAAGCGATGACCATTGCTACCAAACTCTATCCAATCTTTACATAAATAATAACAAGAGTCAAATCTCATAACTTTATATATTTTATGTTAAACAAGTCTTCCCGAGTCGAAATATAGGTCTTTTTCTAATTCTCTCAGATTCTCCAACCTCGGAGACTTTATGAAACCTAAGGAGGATTAGTTCAATATAATCCAAGTACTATTTAACTACTCAAAATGTGCTCAAAGTTATATTTTCAACCAAAGCAATAGGCCTCCAGTTGATGAAATTAATTTATAACAAATAAGTTTAACTTTCAACGGAGTAACTGAACTTGGTTTTAAATTTTTGTCTGAAAAAAATCAACTTTGAAACAAAAATAGGAGAGCTAAATTTGAAATTGAAAAAAATGGACTTTGACAAACAAACAAAAAATGTTTAACTAAATAATTAAATTTTCAACCGAGGAGATAGATCTTCAAAAAATAATATTAATTTCTAACAAATTAGTTCAACTTCCAATTAAGTAATTGGATTGTCATTCAATAAGATCAATTTTTACAAGAAAATACAAATTTACTACAAAATACATACATTTTTAACCAAATAGTCGAACCTTATACTACAAACGATCAATTTCAAACAAAAAATGGAGTAGCTGAATTAGAAACTGAAGAAAATTATTTTCAAGTAGCAAAAAAAAAGAACTTTCAATGAAATAGTTGAATTTTCAACTAGAGCAATAGGTCTTCAACTAATGAAATAGATTTATAACAAAAAAGTTTAACTCTCGACCAAGTAACTGAACGTGGTTTTGAATTTTTATCTAAAAACGATCAATTTTAAAACAGAAACGGGAAAGCTAAGTTTGAAATTGAAAAAAATTGACTTTGAGCAACACAAACACAAACAAAAAATATTCGAGGAAATAGTTAAATTTTTAACCTAACAGATGGATCTTCAAATAATAAAACAACTTTTATTATTTTTCAGTGGGATGCGCTAACTTATATGACTCTTTCATGGCCGCCAGTAGAAGTTCCTGGAATGCAATATCCCTTTTTTTGAATGTGAAAAAATGTAATGTAAACATAACGTAAAATAAAAGGTTTTTAATACTCGCCGCGAAAAAGTTGCGATATTTTGACCATTTTTTCAGAAATTTTAACAACTTAACTAGATTTATTGGAATTTCAAATTGAACGAAAATATTCATTTTAGGGATCAAGAATCATTCTGTTTTGCGAATTGATATTAGGAGACACGTACAGAATAGACATTTTAACTTTTTGAGGATTTCGATTTCCCATTTCTAAACAAAATCATCTCAAATTTTGAAACTTTGCTCACAAACGCTCCAGTGCCCTTAAAGACAACAGTTTATTTCAATAAGTAGGGTAACATTAATATTTTATAAGTGATAATATTAAATATCTAAAAATAGATATTGATTAATACTTTAGTTAATTTTAAATATTTTAAATAATTTCATTTTCAAAACCTGTAATTAGGATTTAAAATTATTCCAGAGATTACAGAGTATTAAAATCAGACCTTAAGTGCTGCAGAGATTATGAGAGGTGTGACTGAGAACTTGAAAAATACTTTGATTCTTTTTTAAGAGACTCAAAGAGAATCGAAATTGGTCTAATTGAGACTCAAGAGAATCAAACAAGAATGTCGAGTATCAAGGAAATCCAAAAAAGAACTTATTCATCACATTGCAGAATGTAAAAAGGACCTATATTTCGACTCGGGTTTGAATATTCTTTCTTAAATAACGTGTTCATGCCGAAGCGTCGACGGCAGTCAAAATGATTCGAAATAATTAATAAAATAGGAGTGCTTGCACATCTCTGGGAGTAATGACTGACGGTCGAATGTGGAAACAGCGATTACACCGCTTTCTGCGTTAATTCTAATTCTGTGAAATCCAAATCTCGTATAACGCGCGTTCAGCCATTTCAATTCAGCAGTAAGTACTAAGATGTAATGCGATGGTGCTCTCAGAACTGTTTTAGAGCTCGTAGTGCGAGTCTTTCACGGCCGTAAAAGGCGTCATAAAGAGGGAAATGCACGACATTTGACCGAGAGATGCGCGATTGCCGTCAGGTCAGCTTATGACATACTGCTTTCTGTCTCTCTCTCGCTCTCTCTTTCTCTCTCAATGTGAATCGTGATATTCGTCCACACGAGAAACTGGAATCTTGATCGTAAATGGGGGATCGCCCGTCACGATAAATGCATAATCAAAGTCGCGGATCGACGAGATGGTGCTTTCAATCGACAGTTATCAAAATTTTATGAAATGAGAATCGTAACTGACAAATAGCCTTTTTGGAGAGAAATATAAAGGTACATGATGCTTCAAGCAATTTTCCTCAACTGAAAATGTGTAACAGTGACGCAGGGTGCCCATGGACTTCTCCAAATAATAAGAGTACACTCATCTTGCGTTTGGGGACCGGTATCGGGGGTTGTTGGTCGTCAAACGAGAAGCCATTAAAGTCCAGTTCGAACCAGATTTGAAGCGACGACTGACCAGGCGAACGTAAACACTCAGGACCGTATGTATAGTCTCTGAACCGGGAGAGACTGAATCACTCAAGCATGAACAGCCGAGAAATTGGCACTGCAACGAGTGGCCCCCAAATGCGAGATGAGTGCAGATTGTTCCCGTAGCATGACATACCCTCTATATCAAACTATTTTCTTCCCGGGCTGAGAAAGCCAGCTAAATTACTCTCCACTTGTTCTTATTCAAAATTCAATATTTTTTATCAACAGTTTTCGAATTTTTGAACTGTGGAGTTATGCGTCATTGATCGCGAGTTTAGTTTTTCCCGAGTACTCGAACCCTGTAACAGGGTTTCTCCTCGCTCAACAAAATATGAGTAAAAAACTGTGAATAAGAGGGTCGATGTTGGGCTACGTTCATAAATAATGGGGCCGCGTGACAGCAACGCGAGCATCGTCGCATGGGTTTGTTTTTCCCGCCACTTGTCTATTCTTGTAATCCACGCTGAAGAAAGAAAACTGATATGCTTCCATCTGGATTAAATCTCGAAAATTAGATTCTTCTCTAATTATTTTGGCTCTCATATTGCATCGTTTTAGACCCATTTGTTGAAATAACAATTTTCAATATAGAAGGATCTTTAGTCGACAGAGCTACACGATTATACCAGGATGAGTACCTTATATTTCGTTTACAATGATAAAGCGTAAACGAGTTACGCTTATCCCGGAAGGGATCCGGCCTAATAGTATAATAATAACAATAATCATCATAATTGAGAATTGAGCTATTAATCTGAAGATCAAATAATTTCGCGAAAGGTCCCTTTTTCTATTGGATAATCACATTCGTTTTTATTTGTATCATACCAGGATGATTACCTAAACACACACACACACACACCCACACACACACACACACACACACACACACACACACACACACAC
>WSXT02046237.1:0-13139 GCA_011762715.2 Neuroterus valhalla | reverse complement strand
AATGTATTTTATGTACCAAACATGTTAAACATTTATTTTTAGAACATAATGCTTTTACTGTTTTCTTGTGAATTAATGGAAACTGCAAGTAACATATTTCTTAAATATCACTAACTTAGTGATATTTAAATTCACCTGAAAAATAATAAAAAATTCGTTAGATTTCCAACAAGGCAATTTAAAATTAAAGACGATAAAAAGAAAATTTCAGAGTTGTCCGTATGTTAATTACTCACCGTTTTCTGTTAAAACGCTTAATCTATGGTAAACATCATCCTGCCGCAAGTTTGCAGCCTCCCTGATATTATTACGACCGTTTTCAGTGTTTTTCAGTTTTTCGTCCATATTGTTTCTTCTTTTGACACAATAAACACAATTCCAAATCAAATGAATGTTCCATTACAATTAAATCACAGTACAATATTACTTTCTTATGTAAATAAGAATAAACGTATAAGCCATCGTCAATACACGCCGGCTTTACGTGTTAAGAACAAATTTGAACTTGCATGCATGCTAGGCACAGAGCGTAGCAGAAAGCTGCGCAGTAAAACGTGAGGGAAATTTTAAAATTGGAAAAAATATTTTATTTATGAAAAATGTTGAATGAATGATAAAGTAAATGTATTAATAACGGTGCCGTTCCAAAAATCCAACATATACGACCGCTTTGAATATTGAAAATTGACTAATAATGATTAATTCATATTGAGATACACAGTCGAGGAGATCTAGATGTGTACAATTATGGTGGTTTTTGTGTAAGTATTTAGGAATAATATTCGAACAATTATTTCGGAAGTTATTTGGTATTTTAATATTTCAGTCAGAACAATAGCCGAGGCTTGAATGACGTGGTAATATACTTAGCTAATGAGAAAAATGAAAAATTTTCGGGACTAAAAATCAAGTTATCTAGACAGTTTTATTTTACTGTTAATAAATATTATTACTTTATAATTTCTTATTTAAAAAATATGTTACTTGCAGTTCCAATTAATTCACAAGAAAAAATTAAAAGCATTTTGTTCTAAAAATAAATGTTTAATATGTTTGGTATATAAAATACATTCATTTACGAAATTTAAAATAATGCAAACCCTAAGTCCAAATATTTGCAATAGATGTCCATTGGTAACAAAGAATTCAGGTATCAGAATAAGTTGGGAAATACTGAAAATTAGAACATAGATACAGCAAATAACTTACGATATCAGTAGCAACGAAATCGATGTTGTATCGCAATGTCGAGGCGCTAGTGATGCGACGACATGCTCAAGTCAGCCGTGCGCGCTCGGAAAACTTTGAGCGTTCAATTCGATCCACCCAAAAGCTTCGAGTTCAAACGAACCGGAAACCTTTTTTAATAATGAAACACATGGAAAAGAATCATGTCGTGGAAGCAGATTACAAAATAAGTTTATGGTGTTTATCCGACATAGCGTCAAAAACGAGAAAAATCGCTTTTTTCAAATTTTGAAAATTTTTTCTCACAAAGTATTGGTCTGGAAGAAAAATTACTAGAGACCTTTTTTGTTCAAAAAATGCTGAAGAAACTGGAAAATTTTTGTATTTGTCAAAAAATTCAATCTTTCAATTAATTGTTAAAAAAATGTAATTAACAAAAAATTGACCACTCAGACGAACAGCCACCCAAAAAATTCGGATTCAGCAGGCCAAAATACATTAAAAAACCTTGGTGGATCCATGGGAATCAAAAAGTCCACGAGAACATACCTGGCTCCCGGACTATATAGTGAAGCGGGTATGCTACCCCTTGCCGCAGAAGGATCTATACGTAGAACGATAGATTTTTGAAGTGATCTAAAAGTCGCGTGCTACTTCGACAAGCAACCCAATCTTTCAACAACACTGCTTCGCCCAAAAGTCGCTGGTTGATCTCTCCGACAATCAACCAGCATAAGAAGATTCGAAGGTCAATCAAACTTTACGGGAGCCTTGAGTATCCGTAATTCGATAGACATCCGATTCGAAAGTGTGATAAGATATTCACACTAGTGATGGGAAAATTTGAATTTGAAATATTTGTTAATAATAAACAATACATGGAAATATTTTTTAACACTATTTACTTTCTCTTGATCATTTAGTTTCAGAAAAATTTGAATGATATCTTATCTCTGCAAAGTCGTTGAAAAATCCAACCCGGAAAAAGGCATAGTGCATGGATAGAGTCCCCACCAGATTGAGAATTTGGATGGGCAACAACATTGAAATGTGGGTTCGAATTAGTTTTAGACTCTTTTCGGTTTGTCAAATTGAAATTATAACACAGCTCGACGAAAACAAGTTGTCAGCCTCAAAAACCATAATAGGCTCATGCAGGTTTTTAAGGACGCTGAAATCAAATCCGCAGTTGGTTTGGCTTCATCAAGTTCAATTTCGTCCCCTTCCTCAGACAGATAGTTAAATTGCTGATTCCAAGTGAAACATACTTCCTCACTATCGAAAAAAGGTCATATTCTAAGCTTTCTGGGTCGCTGAGTACGAATCATGAGTCGTTGTGGATTTATAACATCACGCTTTGTCTTCATTTCCGGAAAAAAACCTGGCGAATAGGTAATTTTATATAACAAATTTAATTGTGCAGGGAAAAGTGATCGCATTCCATATTCCTCAGGTTAAGGGAACCAAATTAACAGAAGGTTATTTCCAATTTATGCCCTTCCTGAGTATCACACTCCTATGTCTAAGAAAGATCGACGTTGTAGATTTCTCTTTCTTCCAACTCTTCTTTGTATATGTTCCCTCTTCAATGTCCAGCAGAAGTCTTTTATCATGTTCATATTCCGCCTCTCATGGTCGCGACGTTCCATTTCTTTATTATCACGATGGACCCTTCTCCATGCTCCTTACTGTAATTACACAAATATTAAGTCTCTCTTTGCAAGTTCTGTATCATATTTCTCACAATTCTTCTATAATTATCACTCTCATGGTATAATCAATTCGGATTCCTACACATATTCCTAAATCGTGTATAAGATTAGCTGGTGGGAGTTTGATGGTATTCTCTGATCCTATTTCAGAAGTTTCTCTGGATGGCTATCAATTTTTTTGAGTTGAAAAGGTTAGTTCCTACTATCTTATAAGCATAGAAAACATGACCGTTCAACTCATAAAGGCTCTTTTTCACTACTGGAATCATACCTCAAACCCCTTTCTCTATTTATGTAGTCAGTGGCTTCTATATTTTCCTCCACTAAGCCATTTTTTCCAAGTATAGAAACCAAGAATCCAATTGTTTCCTTAGATAGTCCTGAATCTCTAATAAGGTCGTTAAATTCAACTCTGGAAGAAAATTGTAGGATTTTTTCTTTACTGCCTACATATCCATCGTCAATATCAGAACATTCTTCTTCAAAAGCATCCCCTTGTGTCTCGAAACTTTCTCGAGGAGGAATACATCTGACCCCTTCAATACATTGTTCATCCGTAAAAAGTGAGACTTTTCAATTTTAGACTTCAACATCTCAACTTTAATGTCAAAGAGTCAATTTTTGCCCCAATTATTCGTGTATTTCATGTGGCACCCATTCTATACCCTGATCAGCAATTGTGAGATCACAACAATTTTCTCGAATTGTTCTCATCTGCTCAGGAATCGTTTTTAGAGATTTTGGTGGGTACGTGTCATTCCTGCATACGTAGCAGTATGAACCATGGTCTATTTCACAATAGGATTTTGAAGTAGAAGCTTCAGTATCAACTAGTGGTTTAGCACCTTCCGATTGTCAAGTTAAGGATTTCTCAGTTTCGTGCACAAATGCCATGAGTATATGATGTACGCATAAATTAGGAATCCTCGTCTGGTCGCAGGTGAGTCGAGGGAAGAAATTAGGTAAAATAAGAAACGTGAGGTTAGGTTGACGCAAAGGAATGAAAATTTTTAAGTGAGGGATTGAGTTGTTGGGGGGATCAAATTGCAGTAAAGCGGGAACGGAGTACAGAGACATATGTCGGCTGCAGTAGGCAGTCACTGCAGTGGTAGTGGTCTTAGTTATCGGTAGAAGGGTAGGCAGAGACCTGGGCTGAGGGTGACAAAGGGAGCAGTTGGATTGAGACCGACGAGCAGGAAGCAGGCTACTCGCACCTTAGATCGATGTCTAGCGGTGCGCAGTGGAAGGGGAAAAGGTTTGATTGGGGAAGCGTAAAGGCAAGAAACCTCAGACAAGCAAAGCTATAGAAGATAAGTATCCTCATCTTCAAGCAGATGAGTTAAGTCCCTCAATCATCAAAGTTTAAATGTTTGATCCTAAAAACTTGTATCAAGTTGAAACACGCAAAACGCTCATACTTCTGATCTTCTTATAAGCACGATTTCTAACTTTGTGCATGTAACTTTTTTGTGTAGAGATAAGTTCACATCCGGAGGCATTACCTATCGATGACCCCACTCCTAATGTTCTTCGTCCAAGAACTTCTCGTTCTCATTCTTCTGACAGCCGTAACTCTCTGTCTGGGCCAAGTCCTCCTGTCGAGCTTGAACGCCGTGCCAGATCTAGGTCTCCTCCCTTTGAGCGCCCTTGCGACCCAATACTTGCATTCCCACTTGGAGAACTGAAATTTCTTTGGCTTATTCCCAATTTTATTCCACACCAGCTATTCGAAATCCGAAGATACACTTTTCCTGCCAACAAACCGATTCAACTGAAAAGCGGATCTTCTACATATAGACCAATGCAAAGAGATGTACAATTTGTAATAACAACATCCTCTAGTGACGTCTTCGCAATATTAGACGGGCGGTTTCTTCGTGGAATATATAAAACGAGATCATACTTTCAAACACGAATGAAAATAAACATGCTCAGCGGCAGGATTGGAAATTTGACTCCGAAGGAAGCCAAGGAGTGTCCCTTAGGTACACATCGCCCAGTTTCAAGATGTTTTCGGATAGTGAATATAAATGAAAACAACATTCCCCTGCATCATTTATTCTGATAAGACAATGTGGGATCTTGATTATCTGTACCAAACCTTTCATAATTAACGCTGTGAAAAAAACGATCAATTATCCATCATGCGATTTTTCAAAATCACGAAAGAGATGGACACATTTTATTTCCTCAATCTGAAAGATAAGTTCAGTAACGTTGCGTAAAATAGATTGTTAATGAAGATCCTAAGCTTTGGAATAGAGGAAAATTGATTTTTCAAGTTTGTTCTGGAATATAAATTTTTTTCTGGTATCCCAAGTAATGGCTTTCCGAAGTGGGCCCTCTTGCATTTGTTTGAGGACAAATTATTTGAAATTAGTTGTGTCCAAAAATACCACCAGATGATTGAGGGAAGAAGGTTGAAGTGTCCATGGATCAAGGGTTACGACCTTTCAGAAAAAAGTTTATTTTGTTGTTGTGATTTCCAGCCAGAAAAGATTCTTGAAAATATCTGGTACCTTGCATACCATACAAATAAACGAGTATAAAACGAGTCATAAAAAAATTTCTGACTAGAAATGGGGAAAAAGAAGTTTCATAAGAGTTCATTTATCTTGCTCTATGATAGGCTAGAATAATTCATGCAGTACATTTTCTCTCTTACTTGATTCTAATAGCTTTCCTTACTAAGGCTTTGATACAAAGCTTATTTGCTACGAATAAGTTTTGTAGGGAGACAAGGAATTTTGAAAAAATCTAAACACAAATTATTTCCAGGACGCGTTGTAGTTACTCCTAGAACATTTAAAATTTGAGTCATGAAACCTTAATACGAAAGTATTCTGTAAAACAGAGGTGTTTAACGCGTGAGCAACGGTGTACACGAATGTCACTCGACAATCCTCTCTTTTACCACCTTAGATGCGTTCATGCGGTGAGCGCGATGATGGAAGGGGTCCTCGGCGGCCGAGCTGTGTGAACATTGCGCGCAAGTAGGCGTGATCTAGCGTAGTCAGACACTGTGTCGTATGAAACTGATACGGCGTGGGTATGAGGAATGTTTTGGAGCAACTCCGAGAATGGATTGATCGTGAAGGGGACTACGTAGAAGAATAGCTAAAAACTCAAGCTCTCGAAATTTTTACTTGGTTTTTAAATGAAATAATTTTTACTGTACGTAAGAAAATGGAAGACCTTACTCTACGGAAAACCCTTATAAATCATTATGGAAAAAGGAAAAGTACACTCTACCTAGCTGAAGTGGGAAAACAGTACCAAATGCCTGGACAACCTAAGCAAATATGTCATAGTCAAACCGGAAGGTTCTTTTACATCCAGTTTGTTTACTGTGTCTGTTTTGAGGATTTAAAATAATTATTCAAGGACTAGAATAAAAATAAATACACGAATGGGAAATCAGAATTCTTAGGCGAGAATCAATTTCTTATTCTTCAACATGAAGAATTGTATTCTTATCAAAATTTATGCAAGATACGGAAAATTGTACAGGTCAGCATGGCTTTAGTGTTTCAAAATTAGAAAACAATTTCCCCCATTATAATACTTTATCTTATTTAGTCTCTGAAAATTTGTGAATATAGCATGGAATCGACTATTTATTATTTTATCAATGTGATAAATTTACTATACACGATTGATAATTATCATAAATTCAAGATGGAATCAGGCAGGAAGCCCACTTCTAAAATTGGGAACGAACAATACACTTTTCTTCTGTAGTCATTTTTTTTTGTCCTACTAGTTATTTGAAGCTGGAAAGAAAATAATATAAAAGGTTCGTTCATTTGCTCTCCTCAACATGCGCTCCTGAGTTTTTCGATAAAAAAAGCAGAATAAGATTCCCTAATCATGTAAAATGTAGAATCGAATAGTCTCTATTTCAAAGCTTATAGGATCATCATTTATCTGATCACATACACATTACACTTGTTGTTGAAGAAATGATTTTTTTTCCTAGTAGGGAAAACATTGTGTAGTATATTTTCGAAAGGATTTTTTTCCAATATTCAAGTAAGGACAGTTTCATTTTCCTTAATTTCATAACATAACTTCGAAATAAAAATGCTCGAGCAGCCATTTGTTTGCAGGTGATAGAATAACGAAATCGATGAATCTACTGTTAATTCTCACATAGGGCCTCATACAGGAACCCATATATTATCTCACATAAGTCCTCAGATAAGAATCCGTATGAATTTCCATAAAAAATCATATGGTGGTCTTAGGAGATAAGATAGGAACGTATGTGAGAACTGACATAAAAACATATGTTGGAACTTATATGGATACTCATGTGGAGAAATTACTCTAGGACTGCGCAGTGATTTCCTATAACAGCTGCAGCTGTGTTGTAATTGTTTTGCCCATACGATTGCCTTGTTTGAAAGTAGCAATTTAGAAACAGATCCAATATGAATAAGATCAGTATTATGTATGCATACGTAAAGGATATGTGTTATATCCCTCATTTCGATTTTTCACTTTATTTATTTATTTGGAATGATATTACATCCAAGTATAGTGTCAGAAGGGCGCCAGGTAGTTCCTACCTAAACTACCAAGGGGTGCATTCCAGGTTTACTGTTACGTTTTCACATAGCAAAAACATATAGGGAGCAATCCTGGGGACAAGATCAATGATAATGACTGCATCATTTTTATCCGAAACTATATAATTAAACATCACTCAAGCGATCGATCGTACAAGACTTGTGAATTTTACTGAGAAAACAGGACGACAGTAAGTCTGTAAAAGTTCGATGAGATACTAGCAATCAAACAACGTGTTACCGAAATTCGCGGAAGCCGCGAAAATGCCTATCGACTCGTGCCAGGCGGCCAGCATGCCGCCATCTTGCATGTCGTGACGCCCGCTTCGACCACACGACCACGTTACGTTATTGCAAATTATATTTAGATCTTTTTGGTAGGTTACTCCAGTCCAAAAAACTGAGCCCTCGTGAAGTGACGTTACTATGCACTGACTCTACGACAATAGTTATCATGGAACAGGGCGAGGCAATTACCGTGGCCCTCCGCGCTTTGCCTACAACTTCGACAATTTCGATACAGATGATAGTCACAATCAAAGCTAAAAAAAGGACACTGACTCATCAGTATCCGCCTTCCACGCATGGATCCTCGTCCAGATATGATTTGATATTTTACAAATTATTATTTTCCTCTAAGTTCTTCTAGTCTTATCATGCGGCCGTGGACGCTGAACAACTAATGCCGGCCAGTCGTTGCTTCCGGCGGAAAGCACCCGCCCCGTTCCCTATAGGCGAGGTAGCAGGGACGGTTTATTGGAGCTGCGCATGCTCGCTTACGCCGTCATCGCTACGCCCCCCTTTACAAGTCTTTTTTCAATGCCGCGAAATACAAAAGATCGAACACAAATAAAACCGTAATCTAACAAGTATCTAGATTCTTCGTGGAACCACATTCTAACCTCAAATAGGTTTGAGTGACAGTTTTAACCCTACTAATTTACGTTAAATCAAACTGATAATTCGAAACATTCAAACATGATTCACATCACTCCAAGTATCTCCAAGTTGCAGTATCCAGCTCATTTAGCCATTACTGACCACTCGGGCCGCTCGCAGTCTGGCCTATAGTTAGTTCGTTCTTCGACATTCTATTCCCCAACGAATTTTCTCCAGTGTAAGCTTATTTCATACTATTTTTTGCAAATATTCTAATACCCCGTCACAGTGTATATTACATATTTTTCCATATGAGTTTCCACATAGGATCCAATGACACTTCCATACGATTTTATATAGGGATTCATACGGACTCGCATATGGAAACCTGTATGAGTTCCTATCCGCAAAAGACAAACGCTTATTTGATTCAAAAATTCGATACTACGCCTTGGATTTATTTATAGTTACATTTTTCCCTGTGAAGTGCTGCTTGAACAATTTCGTCCTGGAGTATTATTCGAATTTTGGTCATATAATTGTTTTGATCCTACTGTGTATTTCGACGGCTGAAAATCCTTGATGATATTAGGACTTTTTATCATGAACTTGGAATTGACGCGTTGGATGGTTACGTCACAAACATATTGGTTAATTTGCTATTTTGTCCTCGAATTCGAATTCAGCACGGTAGAAAAAAAACAGAAACAATGGTCTTCGAAGGAATTCTGAAACTTTTTCTTGGTGTTACTATGTTATTTATGGTTTTCAAAATAATAGGAAGGAACTCAAAAACTGTATGCTCTATGGTTTCGTCGAAATCGAAATATAGAGGAAATTTTGATTTTTATCAACAAAAAATTTTTAAACAATGTTATCCAATCTGTAACACGATTCTCACACCCTGATGATTGCAGGCTTGGATCATCAGCGTAATTTTTTACAAAGAGAATTTCTGTTTATAAGTTCTAACGGAAAGTATTAAGGAGTTTTTCGTATCGAGTTCAAGCAAAAAAATTGATTTTTTAGAAAAAGTGAGGGCTCAACTTCAAACCTACAAATGATATTGCGCAAATCGATTGATAGAGTCTCCTTCTGCATTTGTGTTATTCACGACTGTAATTTGGTGATTTCAAACTGTCTTCTATTAGGATTTCGATTGAAGTAAGTTCAAAACGCTAAATTACCGACATCAAGTGTTCTATATTATATTCATGTTATATTTATTCGAATTGGCGAGTCTCGGAGTTTTTTTTTCAGACGAAAAAATTCATCTAACAATATGCTATTTAATCTCGTGTTTTTTATCGTATGAAATATATTATTAATAATGTGGTTTCCAACAATTGATTTGCAATTATGTACCTGGTGAAGAAATATTATTTCTTTAGGAATGGTTGAGATTCTTTGGATAAACGATACTTCTTGGTAACATCTTCGCATCCTCTCACTTATAGCGAATACTCTTATATTAAGATAATCCTGTAAAATAATTAAATACATCTTGGTGTTAAGTTTCAGAAACTATATCACATTGCCTAATATATATAGTCTTATTATCTATTCTTGTCAGCATCAAATTTTAAGGTGATTGGAATCGAATGCCAGATAAAGCAGATACGAGATACGAACAGTACGAGGCTACAGTTAAAACTACGTCAAAAAAATGGCTGGCTAACAAACAGAAAAATTGAAAATATCCTGAAACAGTATCTTATGCACAAAAAAAAGGGATACTGTAATAAGAAATTTACAAGCAGTTACTCGCACTATTGTTCTATGATCTAACCTACTTTTGGAAAAGAATAAACGAAAGAAGAATAATCTAATAATACATAGTAATAAATTTTGAACATGCTCAAGAATAAAAACATTCGAGAATCAGAGTTTGAGAATTGAGATTCAGAAATTCAATCGTTCGGGAAAAAGGGTGTTTAGAAAAAGATCATTCGGGAAATTGTGTGAAAAGCTTAATAAACAGTTCTGTTGGTCCAACAAAGGGATATTCCCATCGCACGCTAGGCTTGCGGCTCGCTTCGTTCGCAGGAAGCGAACCTATCGGATGAATCCTAAGATTCAAGAGTAAATTCAACAAAACCATCCCTTTAAGATTCAAGTTCATCAATGCATCTTTATACTTTGAATTGATCAGGTTCATAAGTATAGATAGAGATTACATTCCTTAAAGTTCTTAGGCCTTGAGGTTCACATTCTTATCATTATGCTTGCGCGTCGCGCTCGGTTCCCGACCGACATTTCTGTTTTTATGAATTTTGTTTGATTGGTACCAAAACCATAGGACCTATCAATAACTGGTTGAAGGACACAATATAGATTCTCTTGATAGCTATCATTCCTTTTCAGCATACTTTTGCATGACCAGAGTTGCTCATTTCAAAATTTAATTGTTTCTAGTCGAAAAAAAAATTAGATGGTGGAAACCGAAATCACGAGACTTGCCGAAAAATGGTTTTGAAACGATTGGTCGGTCTTCAAGGAAGCAGCAGTTCATAATCCAGACGTTTTTGCATACTTTGCGTTGGTAGGTTAAGACTTCGGTATTTCACTTGTTGCTTACAATATCTTATGGTTGAGATTGACACCACAAGTCGTTTCGAAAAACGATGATTTTGCCAAGTGGTTTGACATTGTGAAATTTGAACCCGTAAAAGAGTATGTTTAACCCCACAATCTTGGAAAAAGAGTTTAAGAAAAATTACAAAAATCCATATCTGATCAATCATTTCAAATACGTTCCTGATAAGGAACTGAACAAATCCTACGACTCGTCATTCTTGCTGTTGAAGCTTTAGATTATAAGGCTAATCATCGTGCAATTATTACATTTGCCTAAACCACGCTTCCCCTTCTAGATTGGGACAGTAATCGCCTTTCTCCAATCACTCGGAACTTCGCTATTCCCAGCACACATATTCATACATCCACATAGCCACACAAACAGATATCCGCCATACTTGAGCATTTCAGAGGAAATACCATCCACATCGAACACCTTACCTTTCTTTAGTTTCTTAATTACGGAAAAAATGTCGTCGATACCGATTCGCTTCCGCCACCTACATCGGTATTGTCTAACGTATCTGTGGCTGTGTCACTGTTATTCTGATCCGTGGCTTCACCTTCATACAGCTTCTTGAAGAAATCCCGCAAACAGTCTTTCACTTTATCCAAATCTCATACCATTCCATCGTCAGCATTCTTAATTCCGACTACCTCAGTACTCGTATTTACTTTTCTAGTCTTCTTAACCCATTTCCAGAACAGCATCTAATTTCTCCCATAATCATTCAGCATTTTCGTATCTTCTTCCGTTTTTATTTTATCCTTGCTTTCTTCTACTAGTATATTTGCTTCCTTCTTTTTATCCTTTAATCATGTATGAGCCTAGTCCTTGCCCTACCGCTGAGAACTCTAATATTCAACATTCTCGAGTACTAATTAGAAGGTAGTAAATGTTTTGATTTCTGGTCCTATATACTTTATTGAATTAAAACTGTGAGGACTCACAGTTTTTTGTATAACGTTTCGAACATTTTCCGATGTTGTTCCTCAGAATCTTCTTCAGAACCTTCTAATTACTTCTTACCCTGGTCAACACTAAAAACAACATAAAAAAAAAGATTCTCGAGTACTTTCTTCTTCTCGTTGACGGCGATGCGTATTTCATCATTCCACGAAGCATCACCGGACTTTCTCCCTACGGCCGCAGTACCACACATTCCCGAAGCTTTTTCGAAGATTCCATTCCGCAGTATTATCCATGCAACCTCTACATTTCTTTGACTAATTTTGTCTTTCAATTATCTTTGTGATGCCCCAAATATTTATTCAGCTTTTCACGATATACTTTTTGTACTTCTGGTTCTTGCAAATTTTCTATTTTGACTCGCGTCTCTTTTGGCTTTTTATTAATTTTTCTTCTCATCCATCCTTGACCGAGGTTTATTCTTAAAACTATGAGGCAGTGATCCGATCCGCATTCAGAACCTCTCATAGTCCTTGTATCTTTTACAAGCCCTCTCATTCTTTTGTCCGCTACAACAAATTCGATCATATTATGGCTTTTGCCTCTGCACGAAGGATACATGTGTATCATTTCGTACCTAAACCAGGTGTTAAACCGGAATTGAAAAACGCTATTGGCATATCGTATATCGAGCTGCATCCAAATTTATTATTATAGACACCATAAGAATTTCCTATACAATCTTTGGATACCTTTGTAACTTAAAACATCGTATCAACTGCGTAACGAGACATAACTCGTCACATAAACACCACTTCATACGCCAGTGACGTTACGAGGCTAGAAACCTCTTATGCGCGTGCGCGCCCTCCCCAACTGACCGGCTGCCAGTGTATAAATTTACTCGCAGTACCACTCGGGCACAGTTTGCTGAGAGCTGAAAATCAACTCCGGCCGAGGTGCAGAACTCAGCGATACTCACTGCTCAGGCTTGCCAGATGGGGCGACTTATCGCCAATTGGGCGACTTGGACAAAGCTTGCGGCGACAAGGATTTGAAAAACGCCGGGCGACTTCATAGAGCACTTGGGCGATTTTTGCGATTTGAATTTCGGTCAATACAAATGCGAGATTCCTCTCTAAAACTCCAATCACAGCATTCCTTAATAGATCATGCATGTAACTATTGTGCTTTCTTTTTGACGGATTTGTATTTTACCTAAGACAAATAATGTTTGTTGTGAGCCAATCATAGGTGATCAAGGTAAATATTCGTTGGCGTACATTCATTGCTCCTTCCTAT
>WSXT02046226.1:0-13139 GCA_011762715.2 Neuroterus valhalla | reverse complement strand
ATATGAAACTGAAATCGATTGCAACACTTTTTCCGGAATTATAGGTGTGGCGGGGCCAGCTTCGCATATGAAATCAGGCTGCCCCTTGTTTTTTATCAAACTGAAAGAACTAAGTAATTAGGCTCACCATATATCGCGAGCCCTAAATAAGCCCTTAATTCTAAAAAAAAACACGGATTTAATTGAATGGATAGTTTTCGAGTTTCAGCTATGTCGGGGCTAGCTTCATGTGAAGCTAGCGCGCAAGCTATTTTTTATAAAAAATTGCAGAGCCCAAAATTTGAGACTTACGGCCCTCAATAGTCCTCAATTAGCCCTTAATTATAGCATAGTTCGAAATTCGATTTTATAAAATGGCGGGGCCAGATTCAGGGACGTTCATTGAAAGCTCTTTTGATGACTAAGAAGAGACAAACCGAAAAAATATTCCTTGCCATGGCTGTGTGTAACTCTGTGGATCAAATGGCTAGACTGTCAGCACAGGATCGTCCTTTTCTGAAACCAAATTGCGTCAGTGGAAATAAATTATTATGTTCCAGCCAGTTAATAAATCGCGTTAAAATCGATTTTTCCATCAGTTTACGAAAACAGGAGGCCGGAGAAATCGGTCAAAATTTTCTCCACCTTTTGGTAAGAGAAAGATTAAAAATTCCTTCTAGAGGTCTGGGAATAGACCCTTATTTAGAATCAAATTGTAAATAAGTAAAGTACGCTCGAGAATAAGAGTTGGCAAATTTTGAATTACCTCGAAGCTAATCTCATCAAGACCCGGGGAAGATTTAGCTTTTGAGTTTTTGAAGGCTATGAGTAGCTCTTCCATGTCAAAAGGTCAGCTAAAAACTGTATTATTAAGGTTATTTAGGTTATTTATCGGTTGAGAATTTATTTCAGAGGGCAGGTATGAGCCTTCACTACTGTTATGAATAAAACTTGGAAGTTCCGGAATACTCACATTAATTTCTTTAGAGTTATTGGTGAATTGTTCCATAAATTCTTATATTCGAGAGATAACCTCTAGATTAACAGGGCTGGTAGTCGAAGAAGGTGGATATAATTTTCTGTGCTTGAGACCGTTGATTTTTGACCAGACAGTGCTTAAAGATGTGTCGAAGGATAGAGTTTCACAAAAAGATTGGAGCCCAGTCATTTTTGTACGTTTAAAAATTTTTGTAGCGTAAAAAGCGTATTTTTTATAATCAATACAGTTCTCAAAACTAGAAGTATGCAGATATTTCTTAAATTTAGCTAGTCTTACTCGCACAACTCTATTACACTCATTATTCCTTTGGCTTTGTGGAGGGCCATGGCAATGTCGTTAGAAAAACTATAGTATGCATTAGGAATATTCTCAGGATCCGTTTAGTTCAAAGAGTTATTTTTATGGGCAGAGTTTAGCTCATCTCGAAAGGTACTCTATTTGACTTTCATGGTATTATATTTGTGTGAAAAAAAACTGGTAGTATGGAAATGGTATGTTGATATCAGTAACAACTGGGTGGTGGTCACTACTCGTTTTGTCTAGTAGAGTCTTCCAATTATATCTTCCCTCCAAATTATTAGAAACTATAGTGATGTCATTGGCTGATTTTAATTGATCTGGTCCAGTGCGAAAAGTGGAAGCTCCTATATTAAGGATCCTATAACAGAAGTTATTAATCGTGTCCTTCGGGGCTAAAACGGTCGCAACCCCACGAGGTATGGTGACAATTAAAATCACCAGCTACGAAGATATTTTTCAGAAAGTCAGACCAGTCCAATGTCTTGGTCTGCGATCCTGGGATTCCTATACACATTAGCAGTCAGTAGCGGACCGAGATCCGTAGGTATACCGACAGCCAAGGTGTCTATTTTGTCCTCTATACTATAAATAGAAATGAGTTTAAACAGATTGTCGTTCTTGATTGCGATCAGGAGGCCACCTCCTTGTCGAGATTCACGATCTTTCCGTATAATCTTGAAATTCCTCAGTGAGAAGTTAGATTTGGGTTTGAGCCATGTTTCACAAAGCAAGGTTACGTCGTAATCATGCATGATTTTTCCTAAACAACCTTTTTTATTGAAGATACTACGACAGTCCCATTAAACACACGCGGTGCGTTGAGTGTGCGCCGTGTGTCCAGCAAGAGTGGGGTCGGACGAAGTTAGGAGAAATGCGAGAACGGAAAGTGTCGCAGCGTGAACTGTCACAAAGTCTACTGTATACCTATTGCTCGGAAGATTTACCTCCTTATATTCATTGGCTCCATTGCCATTATCACGAATAACTTTGCTAGACTGATCTGATTGAGAGTTATTTTCACTTATATGATCAAAGTTACGTTTTTTCCAGGATACGTCTTTGACTTCAACGTGTTTTGTTGATCTGGTGGCCTATCTACAGGGGCAACTACAGAATCATCGTTATGTCTCATGGACATTTCCTGAGACAAGTAAGTGAAGGAAGAGCTAAGAATATCGGCATCAAGAATTACCTGGTCTTGTATATTTACAGCGCCTGGGTCTCCGGGTTCACCGGCGCTCTGAATACCTTCCATACTCTCCATTTTCGTGTGATGCCGCACGACCTCGTAGCTGGTTGACAGAGCAGACTCACGCTTATGGCTACTTTACGTACCTCCAAGCGAATCCCAAGATTGGATAAAGTCACACTTGGATTTAGAATTATCCACGAAATAGATTTTGTCACCATGAAGTAAGAACTCTTGCCCAGTCGGGCCAAAATACTCCGAAAACTACGAGCGGCGCTTCGATTGATATACAGCCTTGTTCGAGGTTAAGCCGGAAGTCCGGTGAGACACTTGTCTCCTCTTCTACTGCCGCATATATGTTTAAAGACTGCCTTCGTTGTGACTACTATTGATCGAACCTTCATTGGTAGCTACATAGGGATGTATTTCGTTGTGACGATGACCAACTTCACGAAGACCTTTGATGTCCTTGCAGGTAACCCCGCGAGTATGTCGTCTGCATTTTCCAAAAGATACGCATTATCCGGAATCTTCATCCTCAGGATGGCATTATACGAGATGTTTCACAAATTGGGACCCCTAAATGCCCCAACTGTGATATCTCTCTTTTTTCCCGGTGTGGCGTCATATATTACGTTTATATACGATAGGTAGTTCTTATTATACGCATGAGGTATCTCTTAAAGCCATCTAAGGCCTATATAATGTTGGTCTATCTAGCCGTGTTGAATGAATTCCGCACATCCGGTGTTGCGAGTGAAACGATTTTTCTGGTGTAGCGGCCTTCTTCTTCTACTCTGACAATAGTATTCACCATTTCCTGAACCGCATGTGATGTGGAGCGTCCCTTTATGAGACCATACTGTCTGTCGGAGATATCTCCTGCTGTTCAGACGGCCTCGGCCACCAGCAGGAAGTAGCCTGTATGGCGATGTGGAACAGGGAAGCTATCCTCCTGCGTTTCATACACTCCTCCCGTAGCGAATTTTCTACTTCCACCTTAAGTGGCAACCCTATTGTTTCTTGACGCTTAGGCTTCCTGTAATGGTGAACTGTATATACTGGTGATCGCTGCCAGTATAATCCTCTAGGGCTCCGAGTTCTTCACAAAAGAGGTCACTTCTTACCCGTTTCGCAGCGATCTCTAAGATGCGTTTTTTCCCGAATCCATCCTAAGCATGCCCAATTCCATCGCCGTAGTGTAAGGCCTCCGGTGTTATGACTCTTCCTTCTACTTTCTGAATGTCACCCTCCGCCAGATCCAGTTTTACCTGAAAGTCCTGGATGCTGTCGTTTGGAGTGAGATAACAGCTCACATAAGTTCAAAATAGCTCACTATCTTGCTTTCGATCTGGACGTAGCCGTCTCCAGAGCGATGGCTTTCAATCGGGAGTTTGGTTGGATTACGCACCCATTTGACACTTAGCTCCTTTGCATATTTGCCCAGAGAAGTCTTGCCATGCTCATCTGTATTTTTTGAGGTCATGAACCTGTCTAAAGCATGCCTCCGACCCTGGTATAAGCTTGAGGTTCAAGCTCTGAGGATTTTTAACATGGGCCACATCTATAGCTTGTTCTCCATAGCTGAGACACTTGGAGCCTTGGTCAACTCGTGCCGTTCTCCGCATCCTGCTGTGGATCTACACCACGTTTATGCAGGCGATTTCCAGCAGTTTATTGACTGCTTGCTGCTTGTGCTCGACAATGACCATTACTTACTCTTTCTTGTTAGGTTTCATGACCAATATCTTTGCGTCTTCTGTTTTTAGACTGAGATCTCTTCGCAGTGTATTCTCAGAGTCTTCCATCTTTGTCACACTGTCGAGGTCTAAAAGCTCTAGTTTCAATGCGGAAGCCAGGTTCCTCATGGTCCCTATATTCCCCGGATGCTTTTGTGAAGCTTCTCCAGAGGCTTCCGTGTCGTGTGTCTTGTCTCCCTATTTACCGGGCACTGAGGAGTCACTTCTCTTGTTATTTGGCAATTGTATTTTTTCGACCTTCCTGCCCTTGACAAAATCCCAGTCCTGGAGAGCCGGATCCTCCCTCTTTTCCTTCTAAATTGGTGTAGCTTTCTGTCAGACTTGATGCAACGCGCTTGTTCTGAAAGCAAGAAAGAAGAGGACCCTGGAGGTGTGAGGGTGGCTCACAAATGAAAGGGAAGGTTAAGGAGTTGGAAAGTCGAGAATCGTTGGAGTCATTGACTGGACAACAGGGTGAATCAAATCGGAGGTTTATTGAAACCACTTACAGAATTGTTGGCAATCGTGAGTCGGTTTTGGTTCCAGAGAATGTCCGAACCAGGCGACGAAGCCAAGAGGAGTTTGAAGTCCTGGGGCTGTGAATCCGGGCGGCGTAGCCAAGATTCGGTTCGTAGGTAAGGGAATTGAGGTATCGTCCTGAGAACGGTGGCCGGGAATTCGGTCACGGCGTCACTATACTCTGGGGGTTGATTCACGGGTGTAGAGAGTCCAGGCAGTCGTACGTATGGGCACTTCTCGAGAACACTGCCCTGGTCATTCAGAGTTTTAGGGAAGAGACCCTGGCCTCGGTTCTCTCTCTACTCCATCTTCTGGCGTGCAGGCCCGTCAGAAGATGGGGTGCTTATAGATTTGTTATAACCTCCCCACCTCCATTGTGAGGGTGGTTTATTTTTCCGTCAAGATATTTTCGACTTGTTTTATTTCCTCTTCCAGGGTTAACTAGTTATCGTCATCTGTCACGTCTAGTTCAATGTATGTGTCATCTGTTTCCTGGGCGCTTTCTTCCATTTTGTCTTCTTCGTTATCCGGAATCGATTTTTTTTCCTTTCCCTGACTTGGGTTTTCTTCTTCCTTCTCAAATTTCAATTCAAGGATCTCTCTGAACCGTTACTTGGTCTTGAACCAACTGCCTCTCACGTATTTTGTTCTAGATGCATCCGGCACCGTTTGGTAATTTTTGGTCCGGTTTGGTTGTTTACTGCAGTATGTATCATGAAAGATGTACACTTCTTTTGGGATCATCTTCTTGCAGTGCCTGCACTCCCACATCACCATGTCCTTCATCTTCTTCTCTTTCTACAACAAAATAAAATTCCTACCTCTAAGGGGAAAGAAAACAACAACAAAAACAAATAAACAAACAATACTTCAAAAGAAAAATAATAAAATGGATTTGAACTTTTAAATTCCCATTATTTTTCCTTCGTGACATTGTTAATTTTTTGTCTTCTTATTTATCTATTATCTTCTTCTTATTCCATTCTTCTTCTACTGTTCTATTCCTTGTGGCTCTTCTTGCTGAAACGTAACTTATTTTCTGAATTCTAATTCTAATAAATAATTGATCAAAGCCTCTTATAGCCGTATTTACTTCTCAATTACTTTGACCTTTCTTATCTTCTTATCAAGATCATTTAATTCTCTTAGTTTGTTATTATCTACTTTTCAATTCTACCAATAACAATATCAAATTTTCAACTTATCTTAACGGTTGCTGTTGTGTGGGTTTTGAGTAAACTTGTGTAATGTAAATTATAATTATCAATTAATTTTTAATTAACATTGTTCTTTTTTCCTTAAATATTACTCAAAATGGCCGTGTCCCAATCTGTCGATGATTCTTCTTCATTCTCCGTTATTGGCTCCAAATCCTTTTTCTCTTTTTCCCCCTTTTTCTAATTCCTCGTCCCATATTCTTTTAATATCCTGATGCATTTTTCTATCTGTCTCCTCCTTTTTTCCTCCGGAGTTTCTGTTTTTCGAATTTGGAACGGTGCTGGCCCCCATGCTCCGCACGTGTGGTTCAGCCGTTCCTCTCGTCGCTTCGGTTCTGCCCCGCAGTCCTTGAACTTCAAAATCAATCTCTTGGCTATTTCCTGACATAAATGTATTCTGTTGTGTTGCCGTATGTGTATTTGTATTTGTTTTTGTCTCAGTTGAGTGAGAATTTACTTGTTTACATGTATGCCATTTTGAAGATTTTCACTCTATTTCTTACCAGTATATTTCTTAATGTCTTGAATATTCCAATTACCTAAAGATTTTCCTTTTTTACTTTTCATCTCATGAATTGTTGGCGAAATTTTAGCCTTGATCAGAAATGGTCCTTCGAAATCCTTATTCAATTTTTTCGCTATACCTTGCCCTTTATTTGACAACGTTTTTTCGCTTTTAAAACTTGTTCGCCAATTTCAAATGTTATCCGTGTACGCCTCAAATTATGATATTTTGATTGCGTTTTGTTTGCTGTATCCAAATTTCTAACCCCTTCTTCCCTAATTATTCTTGGTTTTCGCATTCGGTCTGCCCATTTGTCGGATTCCTGACATTCTGTTTTGCTTCTATCTCCTGAATCTTTATTTAATACTTGGATTGGTTGGAGTTCTCTCCCTTAGTTTAGAAAAGCTAGCGTGAAACCCGTCGAAGAATGTTTACTTGTATTCAACGCAAATTGTAAGTCGTCTAAATTTTCATCCCATAATTTGTGATCTTTTTCTAGATATGCTTTTATTGCCATTTTAATCGCCCTATTGCATCTTTCTGTTGAATTCGATTGAGCATGAAATTAAGGAATCTTAGAGTGTCTTATTCCAAATATTTTTGTTAAGTTTCTGATCGATTTATTTACGTCTTCTTTACCCTTATCTGTGACTAATATTCTCGGTGTTCCCCAGTTAGAAATTATACGCTTGTGGAATTCTTTTTAAATTGTTGCTGCTAACTTATCTCTGACTGGAATTATTTCTACCCATTTCGTAAACATGTCAACAAAAACCAAAATATATTGGTTTCTTAACTTTGTCATCGGTAACGGACCCATCATGTCTGATGCTACAACTGTCCATGGTTCCTCAATTATTCTTTTTCCCATCGAACCTAACTGATAATTTATTTTCGGTTTTCTTCTTCGACGAATGTCACATTCCTCCACATATTTTAATCTTTCAGAGTACATTCTCTAAGCTTTCTTGGTATCGTCAATTTCCAAGGATTGATTATTGAGGCTAAACTTGATTTTAAAGGGTCGGGTCTATAAAAATATAATTGATTATCGCGTATTCTCCAATTTGAATTTTCTTCTGGTTTGTTTTTAACATGCATCATTTTGATTTTATACCAATTATCTTCGAGCTCTTAAAATACTTTTTCTTCTGCTTCTATAGCACTCGCTAAGACACTAGAAACTCTAATTTCATTCTCGTTCGACCTTGATAAGGCATCTGGGACATGATCCAAACTTTCTTTTCGATAAGCAATTTCCTAATCCTACTTTAGCATTTCTGAAGCCCATCTAGTAAGTCTACCTGTAGGATTTTTTAAATTGTGAAGCCATCCTAACGCAAGATGATCAGTTATGATTCTAAGCGAATATCCCTCCAAATATGGTCTGAATTTTCTTATTGCGCAAACTACTGCTAAACATTCCTTTTCAGAAACTGAATACCGTTTTTCAGCTTAATTCAAACCTCTACTCGCAAACGCGATGACATAATTTTCACCTTTTATTGATTGTGTCAAAACGGCTCCCAATCCCGTATTACTAGCGTCCATTTCAAGCTGGAATGGGCTTCCGAAATCAGGACAGGCTAAGATTGGTGCTGTTGTTAGGAGGTGTCTGATTGTCGAAAATGCCTGTTCCTGTTTGTCTGTGCATTCCCACTTACTATTTTTCTTTAATAATTTTTGTAGCGGTTCTATTATCTCTGCAAATTTTTGGATAAATTTCCTATACCATGATGCCATACCTCTAAACCTTTGCATTGGTTTTAATGTTTTTGGTCTGAGAAAATCTAAAATCGGCTTAATTTTTTCTTTATCTATTCGTAAACCTCTCTCATTTACTACGAATCCCTATTCCCTCCGAAATTTCCTTACATAATTCTAAACTATTCTTTCTTTCTATTGTGACGCGTGTAATTCACCTTTAATTTCCTATGCCTACGCTCGCTCGTGTCAGTGTTGCGTCGCTCGCAACGCAGGGTTTGGGGGCTGGGGCGTCATGCCTCTGTACCCCCTGTGATATCTGACGTGCTTACGGGTTCGATTCTCGTGTACCACCTGTACGCAGGGATTTTGGTGGGGTTTTGGTGAAACGGGAGGTGAGACTTCGCACGGCAGCAAATCTGTCTCTTTCCATTGTATTTGATTTCGCAAGCTACCCTTCGATCCAAATCCTAATTTCTTATCATCTATCTTTCTATTTTTTTTCCCTCGTTATCTTTTATATTTGGTTCCTGCATTTTACTTGGACTTGATGTCATTGTATACTTGATTTGTGGCAATTCTGGTAACTACCAAATCTTTTTCTCGTAATCCATTATCAATCATATATTTTTTATCATATCAGTGCCTATTATCCTTATTGATCTTAGATTCGATACGAGTCTGAACAATGAATGTTTTTCGATATGCCCTATTTTAAACGGTATCAAGACTTGCCCTATTATCCCTAATTTTTGTCCGTTCGCTACCATCAATGTTTTATTTATTGGTTTCCTTATTTCATAATCTAAATTTTAAACCGTATTTATGAATTTTTCTCCAATATAAGAATGAGTTGCACCTGTATCTACTAATACTTTAAATTAATTATCTTCTAATTCTACCAATAAATAAAATCTCGTTTCGTCCGAGTCATTACTATCTGAATCTAAATATTCTGGCGGTGTCAAATTTTGTTGGTCATCTTACGCCTTTAATAACCATCGTTCGCGTTTCCCTGATTCTTCCTGAACCAACAATCGCGTTGGCAATGGCCTATTTTCCCGCAATTGTAGCATGTGACCTGCTGTCGCGATCTAGCATTAAAATTTCGGTTACCTAAATCGAGATCCGTGAGATCCTGAGCTCCTGGATTCATTTCACCCTTTTTATTATTCCTACTATTTTCTTAATTCGAATTCTTCGTGTTTTTATCTTCTCCTTTAATATCTCCAGAATTGATATTGTCCTCTTCCGTATTAAATAAAAGCGCTGGAATTTTCGAAATGTTATGATTCTGTTGTGTCTGTGTATTTCCTAACAGCTGACTAATTGCCTTTGAAAACTGGCCCTGGTTCCCTTGAAATCAAGCACTATCTTGATAGCACTTTCTTGTTTGAAATTTCGTTTGAAAAATCTGAGATTTCCATTTGGGAATCTGGGTCGAAATTGTTCCCTATCTTGCTGATTTTAAAATCATGGTCTCCTTCCTTTTTGTTGATATTGTTTTTGTTCTCTATTCTGGTTCTCCTTTAAACTATCATAGCTGTTTTCTTTCTATCTTGTCTACTGTAGTGTATGTGTACCCGAGTAATGTGTCAGCGATGAGTGTGTGTGTGTGTGTGTGTGTGTGTGTGTGTGTGTGTGTGTGTGTGTGTGTGTGTGTGTGACTGGCCCAGGGAACAAGGCACCAGTCAGTGGGTTCGCATACGCCAGTCGTGTACAGTTCAGTTAATCTATATAATAATAAAGTTAGTGATGAGGAAATTCATGGTATGTTTACTTCGGTTTCCCTTAACCCTCTAAAATGAGAATAGAACAGTGGCGACGAGAAAAATGCAAGTTGAAAAACGTGTGCCTTACGAAAAACTGCAACAGTGATGTCAAGTGTAAGTGAAAGTGAACCAGAAAAAGATACAGAAAAAAAATTGACAGATATTAAACGCTGGATGCCCATTCGAGTAGCAGAAAAGAAGACATAAAAATTGAAGAAAAGGATTGGATAGAAGTAAAATTGGATTTTTGGCGAACTTATATTTTGATCTGAAAACTGATGATTGGGAATTGTTCACAGAAAGATTGGAACAATATTATATTGCAAATGATATAACTGACCAAAACAAGAAATGCGCTGTTTTATTAAGTAAAGTTAACGCTGAAACATACGCAATAATAAGAAAAGTATGTGCACCAACTAAACCGGCAACTATGTCAGCCGAAGAAACAGTTACGAAAATTCAGTCATATTTGAAGCCAACAACATCGTATCTGGTTTATCGAGCTCAATTCAGGCAAAGAAAGCAAAAAGAATTTGAATCAGTAGCAGAATTTATAGCAGCCCTGAAAGAAATGGCTGAAAAATGTAATTTTACTGACATGGACGAACAAGTAATGGAGCAATTAGTTAGTGTTTTACGTCATCACGGTCTACGTGAAGATACAGTAAATGATGCGGATTCTAAGGAAGTACATAAATTGTCCAAAGATGAAAAGTTCCGGAGCAGGAGTAGAACCAGCAATCAATACCGTCATTTAAATTCATCAACACGACAAGGACCTTCAAGGAGAAGATCGTCATCATGTAATCGTGACCGAGTAATATGTTATTGTTGTAGTAAGCCAAATCATGTCAAACCTGATTGTAGATTCAGAAATAATTCTTGTATAGCCTGTGGTCTCAAAGGTCATTTAATAGCTGTGTGTAGGAATAAGAACCGAAGTAATGAGGAAATCCAAAAGTCTAAGGCATCTGATAAGAACACTCGAATGAAATATATTTCAGAAAATATCGATACAAGTGATAGTGAAACAAACAGTATAACTGCTGATCTAAAAAATTGTGAAAGTAACGATTGCGAAGATTTTTTTTACTTAGACCAATTTATGTATCCGGAAAATTGAAAGTAGATCCTCAATTCATAGCGGTCTCGATTGCAAATGTACGTCGTTACAACTAAAGGTTCACCCATTATTGGTAGATCTTGGTTGAAAGCAATAGATCTTTGGCCATTATTGAAAGGAACTCAGATTCATCAAATCAAAACAAACGTTGAATCGTCTGATAAAGTAAATGTAATTTTGAAAAAACTAGAAAAAGAATTCCAGAATATTTTTGCACCTGGTTTAGGACATTTTACTAAAGGCGAAATTAAATTATTATTGAAGGAAGGCAGTACACCTAAATATTTACCTGCAAGAAAAGCTGCTTTTGCTTTAGAAAATAAAATCGAAAAAGAATTAGATAGATTGGTTAAAGGTGGAGTGCTGAAACCTGTTGAAAATAGCGAATGGGCTACACCCCGTGTACCAATAACAAAACCTAATGGCGACATTCGCATTTGCGGTGATTTTAAAGTAACATTGAATCCACAACCCATTATCGACAGATATCCATTACCACTTTTGGATCACATTTTTGCAAAATTATAAAATGGTTCAATTTTCACGAAAATTGATTTGAAAGAAGCTTCTCAGCAGGTTCCAGTTCACGAAAATTCAACACAATATCTTACGATAAGTACACATAAAGGGTTATTTCAGTATAAAAAAATGCCTTATGGAATTTCATCAGCGCCAGGTTATTTTCAAAGATTAATAGAAGCCGTATTTAAAAATATACCGAATGTTGTTGCTTTCTTAGATGATATAATTATTGCAAGTAAGACAATATCTGAACATGTCGATACCTTGAGAACAGTTTTAACTAGATTATCAGAATGTGGATTGAAAATACAAAAAAATAAGTGTGAATTTTTCAAAAATAAGATAAAATATTTAGGCCATGAAATATCGGAAAAAGGAATCCACACTTCCTTCGAGAAAGTTAAAGCTATTCTCGAAATGAGAGAACCTGAAAATGCCAAGGAACTGTCAACTTTCATAGGCAAAATCACATTCTACTGTAGATACATAAAAAATGTCGCAGAAAAATTTAGGCCTCTATATGATTGTGTAAAGAACAATGAATTTGTTTGGACTGAAAAGTGTAAAATTGCGTTTGAATTAGCGAAAAAGGAACTCGCCTCTAGTGATGTATTAATTAAATATAATCCAAAATTACCGCTAATCTTAGCTTGTGATGCCTCACCAAATGGTCTGGGTGCTGTATTGAGTCATAAAATAGGTAATGAAGAAAGACCTATCGCATATGCTTCTAAATCTCTAGCGCCAGCTCAAAAAAATTACGCACAAATTGATCGCGAAGCAGCAGCTATTATTTTTGGTGTCACGAAGTTCTATGATTTTTTATATGGCAGAAAGTTCACACTTCGAACGGACGAATTGGCGTTAGAGGGAGGTTGCATAATGTGGGGGTGTAGGGTGGTTATACCCTCCAAATTGAAAAATGATATTTTAACAGAACTTCATGCAAGTCACTTTGAAATAGTCAAAATGAAGAGTTTAGCCAGATCATTTGTGTGGTGGCCTAGAATTGACGCGGAAATTGAAATTCTAACGAAATCATGTAAAGCATGTTGCGAGAATCAAGACAATCCTCGAAAAACTACTCTTATTCCATGGAAATGTCCTGAAAGTCCATGGCATAGAAGCTACACTGATTTCGCGGGTCCATTTTTGAATACTATGTTTTTTTATAGTAATAGATGCTCATCCAAAATGGCCAGAAGTATTTGTCATCAATAAAGTAACATCAGAAGCAAAAATTAAAGTTTTTCAAGGACTGTTTATTAACTACGGGTTACCGTACCATATAGTGACCGATTCAGGAACACAATACACTAGTCAAGAATTTAGAAAATTTTTAACGAAAAATGGTATTAAACATGCTTACGCACCCCCAAAACATCCAGCGACATATGGAGCCGCAGAAAATTTTGTTAAAACATTCAAAAAAAGTGTAAAAGCGTTAGTTAAGGATGGACATAATATCAAGTCTGCAGTCAACAATTTTTTATTTCATTATCGCACAACCAAACATTCCACAACTAATGAAACTCCAGCTAAACTTATGCTTAAACGTGAATTGCGT
>WSXT02046215.1:0-13139 GCA_011762715.2 Neuroterus valhalla | reverse complement strand
ACTCAGGGGGTCTCAAAACGTGGAGATTTAATCAAATCCGCGAAAGTCAATTTTCACATAAAACCAATACCTTCTCACTCGGAATGAGAATGTAAAAAGTTTTCTTGCATTTTAACGGTGCAAGTGCATGAATTATTCCATTTTGTAAAATCATCTCTGATACGGGAGAAATCTGCGACATCCAGTTACTCGAATTTGTTAACAAAAGACGTAAAATTTGATTTGGAGACTGTATGCTCCAAAAATGGATTACATTTAACCGTAGCCCCAACATTTTTGCGTAAACAAACTGGCATAGTCCATAGCCATTCGTCCATAACTATTCCTGCAGATATTGTTTGTTTTAACTTTTATGTAAAAATAAGACAAAGCATATTGAACTGGGCCGATATCTCATTAGATATATATAAGCTGATAAATACGAAATCTCTCAAAAACTGGAATTCGTGTGTGAATGTCATTTTTAAATGTGTGATAAGGATAAAAAGAAATAATTATCACTCGCTCTTACGATCGTACTCGTAACAGGCCACAGGAAATTAACGATCTACTGTTTAAGTTTAAATTGTAATAAAGTTCTTTCTGGATTAACTAGACGCGTGCTAAAAAGAATTTCCTGACAGTTAATAAGTTAATTCAAACAAAATTCACATGTTTCTGAATCACGTCATTATTAATTCAAAATTATGATATTATAAATATTATATTACAAATTATTATTCAGGGTGTATACCCGATAGATGATTTCGAATTTCCGGACGTTTCCCGTTTTTCCCCGGTCGGTTTTAATTTTTCCTGGTCAGTTTTTCATTTCTCTGATCAATTAATCATTTAAGTATTTACAAAATGGCAGAAACGCAATTTTTATTTCCCATACATCCTGTACTATTCAAAAACTTTAAATAGTTATATTTGTTATGAAAGAAAAGAATAATGAGAATGGAGAGGGACCTTGCGGAGTGGGCCGTAGCTCGTAAGATTTTTCTAGAGTGGGAGTACAGTGCGATACTGCGACCGCGAGTTGCACCAACCCCGAACGTTATCACGAGAACCGCTGTTTCCGCCCGGTCTTTATTAAGAAACAGCATATATTTAATCATTACGTAACATCAATAATGTTTAACTACTAAATATGATGCTTAGGAACGGGATACCGGGGAAAACACCAAGCAGACAACAAATGTTATACTTTATATTAACTGTATGAAATTCTCGATTTACGTCGAACCTGAACTAATCCAATCTAACTGTTCAAGCTCTGTTTACACCCCGTATGATATGAAGGTCTTTGCTCTAATTTTTTTTGATTATTCGACTATTTTTGGAAAATGTTTTAATATTGGTGAATTATCGTTCTCAGGTTGTATCGAAAACGGTGAGTATTCAGATTATGATAAACCCTTCAGTAGATTAACAAAAAAAAAAAAAAAAGAATGACGTTCATTAGTTAAATGGCTCGGTGCAGCAGACTTCTGGTTTACGGATAGTAAACTGGATCTCCTACTAAAACTGATCAAGATGACTGAAATCAGAATCTTAGGATAAACTTAAAAAGAATACCAGCGTAACTTAGAAAGTTTGTAGCGCAAGAATGCTGCTACAAAGTTTTCAAGACTAATGAGAAATCATTATTTTAGAAAAAACGCTCAAAAAATAAAAATTACTTGCAGTTTATTATTTTGGAGCATCGCACTTTTGATTTCTTTAATGTAAAATACAAAAAACTACAACAAGTGAGAAAAAAACCATCAAAAAGAGTGAATTAATATAAAATAAAAAAAGGTCTAGAAACAGCTCATGAAAAATATTACAAAATTATAAGGAACAAGATTTATTACAAAAATTTATATGGCTAAATTTTAGACGATAAAGCTGAATCTAAAACAACCCTCCAAAAAGGTGTAAAATAAGTATAATATTTAAAAGTTCTAGAAACAGTTCATGAAAAATATTACAAAATTAGAAGGAACAAGATTTATTACCAAAATGATTTTATCTAAATTTAGCAAAATAAAGCTGAATCTAAATCTATCCTCAAACAAGGGTATAAAATAAGTATAATATTAGAAAGGTACTAGAAACATTTCATGGAAAATATTAGAAAATTATGAGGAACAAGATTTATTACAAAAATTATTATATCTAAATTTTAGAAAATAAAGCTGAATCTAAAACTATCCTTCAAAAAGAAGTGAAATAAGTATAATATTAGAAAAGTTCTAGAAACAGTTCATGAAAAATACTACAAAATTATAAGGAACAGGATTTATCACCGAAACTATTTTATCTAAATTTGAGAAAATAAAGCTGAATTTAAAAATATAGTACAAGAAGAGTGAAATGAGTATAACATTGAAAAAGTTCTAGAGACAGGTCATGAAAAATATTAAACATATTACATAATTATGAGGAACAAGATTTATTACAAAAATGATTATATCTAGATTTTAGAAAATAAAGCTGAATTTTAGTGTATTTATAGAACTGCGTTTTGGCTATTGAATAATTACAGTGTGATATCATTGAACAGAATAATTATTAGTAATTAAAAAAATTATAAGCCTTCACCAGAAAAACATTTCTCAATTGTATTTGGATGAAAGAATTATCTACATTGCGTGTGCTGGGTCAGTGAATAACGACGATTGGGGGGAGGGGATGATTAATGTGATTAGTTTATCAAAACTTATCAAATGATAAAATAAGTCCATCATTATACGTTTATCATTATGCTTGCAATGATTAAAATAATCAACTTTACTTGTATCTCACGAGATGAATGAAAATAATGGTTAGAAATGGTAAACAAAAACGAATAATAGTGACTAAAATTCTTGCTTCATCACGCTTCATAATTTCAAAGCCTAATCCTTCAATTGACTTCTGAAAATATAACTTCGAATATAAGAACAATTTACTACAGTCTTGTTTTTAAATGATTAAAAATTGGGTCTTTCCTCATAGAAAGACAAATTCTTGAAATTTTTTGAAGAAAAAAAAACAAAAAACATTTTAAAAAAAGAATACATGAGTTTTCATGCAAATTACTTCATACTGAAGTTTGCAATAAAAAGTTTATGAGAATCGAGATTCGAATTGAAGTTGGACTCTTGAACTTTGGACATGCTTAAAAATGAATTGGGTACTTTTTCTAATACATAAGTCAAATTTCATAGATGGAATACACATCAATCTTGCAAAACACTGAATTTTCTTGTTCCAAATTCTAAAAATTATTCTCACACTTTGTCTTCAATTTTATTCTATCATATCATTGCTGTTGATTATTACTTCAGACATGCTTGAAAACTATTTTATCAAAATATTAATTTTTAATTATTATAAGAGTGCTATGGTTCCAAAGATCCTTTACCTTGTGAACATCAAAACATTTTCATTTGATTCTGAACACATTTGATTCTGAAAAAAATAATTTTAGTGTTCGATTCAGCATTTAAAGACATCCATTTTAATATTATTTTTCGACTTCTTCCATGTTTTTAATTAAATAATTTTAAAACAAACCTTAAGATCACCCGACAGACCTAAGAATCCCAAAATGTTAAAAAATAAAAAAATGCCTGAGTTCTTCTGGAAATATTAAAAGTCGATTTCCTCGAAAATTCCGCCCCTTCCTTTTACTAAGATTTATGTGATAAACTAGTACTTCTATGAGGAAGAAAAATACTGTGAGTTTTATGCGGGCCATTCTAATTTTTCAGCATCTCCAAGAATGATATGGCCAGCAAAAAAACTCACAAAATCCCTTCTTGATATGAGTCCAAATTTTTTCAAAACATTGGGATACAATAAAAAAATGGCTTTTTCCATTAGAGCAACTTCCCAGGTTTTCGAAATTCAGCCAGGAATAGAAAGTTGAATTTATATATTGTAGACTTTGTAGAACTCCTAAAGGTGATATTATCACAAATCAAAATCCATGCCATTTTTCTGAAACTTCGAGGACTCCAAGTTTATAAATGAATCAAAATCCGGGCGATGTTTCAGATCGACGGACCGCCTAGTTTTTAAAATAATAATTATCAAAGTCCGTCTCTTATACACGACAGGTATATTAGTCCAGGCATCTTGTAGTTTTGCTCCCGAAAAATTCCTTTTTCCAATTTTTTTTTCTTAAACGTTCCATTAAGGGGTCCTCTTTGACATATCAAAAAAGTGTCCTCGATTAGGAGGGGTCTCAAAAACCACTCTATACCTTTCTTCCTAATTACTTTACAAATAAGTTTTGCGCACGTGAGTTGAAGAAGACTCAATTTCCTGTGATTCCAAAAAAAAAAAAACAATGTTCTAACTAATAGGTCATGAGTTATGACACCTCAAAGTTGACTGTTTTTGCCTTTTTTATGGGCAAACAAAAAAGTTTCCATTTTTTAAAAATAAATCGTTTCAGGGTAAGTTTACGTTGATGATGCTAGGAGATAAAATAGAGTAAACAAAAATTTGCGTACACATAAAAAAAGAAAAGTCTTCCAGCCCTATTAGTTTAGGAATTGCGAGGTTTCAAAAATTCCGTTTTTTTTTTGTCATTTTTGACCAAAAACGAAGAGGTTTTGTTTTTTGTAAATACCTCGCTTCCCGTAAGTCCCACGACAAAATTCGCACAAAAATAATAAAAGTAAAGTCAATCTAGCGTAAGTTAAAAAAAAAGTGTCCTAGCCCTAATTGGTCACGAGATATGACCTTGCAAAGTGCACTTTTTCTGCATAGAGGCACCTGAGTGTGTGTGTAAAATTTATTCCAGATGCATAATACGTCTTTTTCCGTTTAAACAAATAATTGTTTATAACAAAATCTTGCTGTTACCACTTTTTATTACTTTTTGGCCATTTTTTTGTTCTTTTGTGGCAAAAAAGTAATTGCAATTGATGCGAAATGTGCAATATATTTTTTATCAATAAATAAATTATTTTTAATAATTTTTTAATAATTGTTCATAACAAAATCTGGTTGTAACCGCTCCCGTGTATTTTTTTTTGACTTTTGTGCCAAGAAAATAATCATGATTGTCTGGAAATGTGATACATGTCTTCTACTTAATAAACAAATCATTTTATTAATAATTGTTTATAACAAAATCTTGTGTTAAATACTTTTGAGTAGGTTTTGAGTATTATGCACAAAAGTACACATTTTGCACCAATTACAATTACTTTCTTGCCACAAAAAAAACAAAAAAATGGCCAAAAAGTAATCAAAAGTGGTGACAGCAAGATTTTGTTATGAAAAATTATTCCTCTATTGACGGCAAAAGACGTATTATGCATCTGGAATAAATTTTCCGCACTTACTTGGGACACAAACTTCAAAATGTGTCCGTACTTCTACTTTACGGTACACTCAGTTGCCTCTATGCAGAAAAAGTGCACTTTGCAAGGTCATATGTCGTGACCTATTAGGGCTAGGACACTTTTTTTTTAACTTACGCCAAATCGACTCCACTTTCATTTATTTCATATGATTTTTGTTGTGAGACTCGCAAGAATGAGATATTCCTAATAAACCGGTTTTGGTCAAAAATGCCCAAAAAAACTGAATTTTTAAACCTGACAATTCCTCAAGTAATGAGGGTAGAAGACTTTTCTTTTTTTGAGTGCACGCAGATATTTGTTTACTCTATTTCATCTCCTATCAACATCGACGTAAACCTAACCTGGAACGATTGATTTGGAAAAAATTAAACCTTGTTTTTTTGCCCCTTAAAATAGGCAAAAAGGGTCAACTTTGAGGGGTCATAACTCATGACTCATTATAGTGAGAACATTATTATTATTTTTTTTTTTGGAATCAAAGGACATTGAGTCTTCTTTAACTCAACTTTGGAAAACTTATCTGTAAAGTATTTAGCTATTAAAGATAGCGGATTATTTTTGTAAAAAAATTTTCTCATAATTTAGTTTTCTTTCCTCCACTTGTTGGACATTTTGCTCTACGATGCAATGGGAATTACCCGTACACGCAAACGCAAAATTTGGAAATGTTTCAAAAAAAAAAAAAAACGGGTTCCTCCTCCTAATAGAGGACACTTTTTTATATGTCAAAGAGGACCCCTTAATGAAGCGTTCTCAATAAAAAAATTGGAAAAAGGAATTTTTCTGGAATTTTACTGATTCTTCCGACTATAGGGATGCCTGGACTATAGGGCGAGGTGTGAAAATTGAAGCTTTTCTTGTTCCAACATCTTTAGTAACCATAGAACTATTCCGAAAACTAAACGGTGCTGGATACGGTTATCTTGTAACATATATTTTCTGCCCGTAAGTGACCGTCTAGTTTTTACGCAACATCGATTAGAAACTCGTAATTTGATTATTTGCTATAGTATAGTATATGCCGTTTATCGCTTACTTTGAAAGCTCTTATCTTTTCTGCTACAACTTATTTATCAATCATTGTTATGAATTATAGTAGTAAGAATTATCATTTCAGTGTTTATGCTTCTCATAATTATATTTTTCAATTAACATTTCGCACAGCTATGCACAAACTATATATTGCGATATCACCACCTTAAAATATAGGCAATATATAATGATAGCAAAGTAAGTGTGAGAGTAAACGGACAACTGAGCGATTGGTTTGATATTAGGCAGGGCGTTAGGCAAGGATGCGTTATGTCCTTTTGGGACGAATATCTGAGAATGTCTCTCTTTGACGAGGAAGGTGTTGATCTTGGGACAGTGAAAGTTCGTAGCCTTGCGTTCGCAGACGACAAGATCGTTACGGCAGAATCAGCCGAGGATTTGCAGAGGATGTTGAGCAGACTGGATACCAGCATGAAGAGCATGGGTCTTAACATTAACGTCAATAAAACAAAAGTTGTAAAGTAGGGATGCGAAAACAAATTGCAGTATTACTCTATATGGAGAGAGGATAGAACAAGTTGATAAATTCGTGTATCTTGGAAGTTTATTCACTCCTGACGGGAAGATAGATGTAGAAATTTGCAGATGTATAAATGAGGGTAGAAAGATTGTCGGCAGTTTACGGGTATTACTAAGAGTAAAAATTTAAGAAATAAAGCTAAAATTGCGATATATAATTATGTGCTAGCACCAACTGTCCTGTACGGTAGCGGGACCTGGACGTATCAAGAAAAGAACAAGAGTAAACTCAACGCGATCGGCACACAGTGGGAAAAAAGCACTTTTTTGGGACAAATATCGGCCGACTCCTCAATTTGCAACGGATCAGAACTTTTTTTTTCGAAAATACTCATGAAGAATCGTACATTAACGCCGAGGTGCACGTTTTTTGAATTTTTTATTTAATGATTTGTTATTTAACTTATAATTCGCAATTGGTTACATTTGCGATATTTGCATAGCCTCATTCATCGATATGTCTTCACAAAGGTGTTGAATTAGTGAAGTTCCTTTTTTGAATAGAAATGTGACTTGTAGATGAATATCCTGAATATGGTCAATTGTTATAAACAAATTAATGGATATAAATGTTAACTATTGCATTTTTGGATTTCGAATGTAATACTTGCATAGATTTTGTTATAAAAATGTGGAAAATACGTTTTTAATTGCGAAAATGCACCACATAACAATATTAATTGATAGTTTGAACAATTTTTATGAACAAATTAACTTATTTGGCATATCTATGCTTCGAAAAATTTCATTTCCAGTGGAATCATTTACTTCCATCTGAAGAACAAGAATATTACACATTAGAATTACATAAAAAAACACTCGTCATTGTTATAAACAATTTTTATAAACAAATTCTTTTATCCGGCATATCTGCGCATCAAAAATTTTCCTCTTCTGTGGAATCATTTATTTTCATCAGAAGAACAAGAACATTACGAAATAGAGTTCCATGAAACAACATTTGTCATTGTCATAAACAATGTTCAAAAACAAATTCCTTTATTTGGCATATCTGTGTATCGAAAACATTCCTTTTCTGTGGAATCTTTTATTTTTATCTGAAAAACAAGAATACTACACATGAGAGTTCCATGAAACAACATTTGTCATTGCCTTAAAAAAATTTTATAAACAAATTTATTTATTCGGCATTTATATGCATCGAAAATTTATCTTTTGTGCGGAATCATTTATTTTCATCTGAAGAACAAGAATATCACGCACTCGAGTTCCATGAACCACCATTTGTCATTGTTATAAACAATTTTTATAAACAAATTTTTTTATTTGGCATATTTGTGAATTGACAAATTTTATTTCGTGTGGAATCATTTATTTTCACGTGAAGAACAAGAATAAGACACATAAGAGTTCCATGAAACAACACTCGTCTTTGTTACAAACAATTTTTATGAACAAATTCTTTTATTCGGCATATCTGTGCATCGCATATTTTCCTTTTCTGTGGAGTCATTCATTTTTATCTGAAGAACAAGAATATTACACATTAGAGTTCCATGAAACAACATTTGACATTGTTATAAATAATTTCATAAACAACTTCACTTATTTGGCATGGAAAACGTTTTTATATCAATGTAGCTGATTGCAGTGACACTAAAATGAGTGAAGTTGATTGTATGATTTGTTAATAACAATGATAAATGTTATTGAATGGAACTCTAATGTGTAGTATTCGTGTTCTCCAGATGAAAATAAAAGATTCCACGGAAAAGAAATGTTTTTGATACACAGATATGCCGAATAAAAGAATTTGTTTATAAAAATTGTTTTTGACACTGACAAATGTTGTTTCATGGAACTCTATTGTGTAATGTTCTTGTTCTTCAGATGGAAATAAATGATTCCCCAGAAAATAAAGATTTTCGATGCACAGATATACCAAATAAGTGAATTTGCTTATAAAACTTGTTTAAAACAATGACAAATGTTGTTCCATGGAATTGTAATGTGTATTATTCTTGTTCTCCAGATGAAAATAAAAGATTCCATGGAAAAAAAAGTTTTAGATACACATATAGGCCAAATAAAAGAATTTGTTTATAAAAATTGTTTATAAAAATGACAAATGTTGTTTCATGGAACTCTAGTGAGTAATATTCTTGTTCTTCAGATGAAAATAAAAGATTTCACGGAAAAGAAAATTTTTTGGTGCACAGATGTTCCAAATGAGTGAGCTTGTTTATAAAAATGGTTTAAACTATTACCCATAATTGTTTTATGGTGCTTGTTCGCAACTAAAAATTTATCAGTCACATTTTTATAACAAAACCTATGTAAGTAATACATTCGAAATCATAAAATGCAACAGTGAATAGATATATCCAATAATTTGTTCATAACAAATGACAAAATACAGGATTTTCATCTACAAGTTACATTTTTATTCAAAAAAAGGAACTTCACTAGTTCAACACCTTTGTGAAGAAACATTGATGAATGAGGCTATGTAAATATCGCAAATATAACCAATTGCAAATTATAAGTTAAATGACAAATGATTAAATAACAAATTTAAAAAACGTGCAACTCTACGTTAAAGTACGATTCTTTGTGAGTAATCTCAAAGAAAAAAAGTTCTGGTCCGTTGAAAATTGAGGAGTCGGCTGATTTTTGTCCCAAAAAAGTGCTTTTTTCCCACTGTGCGGCATGCGATTCCTGCGTAATATGTGCGGTAAAACTCTAATGGACAAAGTGAGTAATGAGTAGGTTTTCGAAAAATGCGGTGTAGAAGAAACGCTGTTTGACAAGAGTGAAAGAAATTTGCTGAAATGGTTCGGTCACGTTGAGAGAATGGATAAAGAACGATTAACGAAGCAAAAGTATCTAGGTAGGGTGAATGGTAGCGTACCCAGAGGCAGACCAAAGAAGGAAAGGATAGAATGTGTGAATGAGACTCTCAAGAGGAGAAATCTAAAGAGCCGTAGAAACACAAGAGCTTGTGTAAAAGGATGCATGGATGTGGAAGAAGCAAGAGATGTATGCCAGGATAGGGATGTTTGGAGAGCAATTATTGTAAGGCTTGGCCCGTGTAAGGATATCGCTTAGTGGATTATTTCAATGGCTTCGCGAAACTCTTTGTACGGGGTGTTTGCTAGAGAGATCAGGAAGCAGAAACAGGCTGGATTTACTTTTGCTGCGTATTGTTTTAATCAGGTCTTACTTCTCATGTTGCCGAAGTAGCCTCGCGTATCTCCATTCTGCTAAAGAATTCAATTGAAGCCTCTGTTTACTAAAAATGCCGCGTTCCAAGCAAAGATTCTGGTTTGAAAATTAAGATTAAAAATGAAATCAGTTTGTTTCTGATCGCAAAAAACACGCAATAAATTCTAAGACTGATCTAATACCTTTCCCTGCCTCCTTCTCATACACATCCTTTGATCGAAATTTCCCATGTCAATTCTACTTCCAAATCTTTCCATATCAATTTTCTACTTTTCAGTAGGACAGCGGGGCTGGAACCAAAAGAATTACGCTTACCCCGAAAGGGATTTGGCCTAATGGTATAATAATAATAATAAAGATGAGGAAAGATTTTTCTAGTGGAAATTGCGGACGAACAGGTCGCTGTTTATAAGAAAAATGCGACAATTGGGTTTTTAGAAACAAAATTCTCGTGGTCACAATTGATGGGTTGGTTTCAAAATATTCAAAAAAGCCGACGCCATATTCCTAATTTTCAAAATTTTCGTAATCTTCCGGAGGATTTTTCTTTCAAAACACTAAAATACGAAATATTCATAACTGCGAAAGAAATAATTTTTTATCCGGAATAAAGTATCTGATGATTCTTTCACTTGAAGTTGCACTGCCTCAAGGTTGCTACAAAATCCCAGTTTCTCTGCTTCCAGACATAGAAATAACTTTAAATCAAGGAGATTAATCAACCTATTTCATAAAATTGTTTACATTCGACTTTAACTTAAACATTTTCAGTGACAAATGTCATACAAAATTTAAACTTTTTTTACAAATTCCCTGACACCTTTAGATTTCCCCTGCAGGAACCCTTTGTCTGCCTAATTTGAAACAAACAAACAAACAAATTAGAAAAATTATTTAAATAAAACAAAACTCTTGTGTAAATCATGTCAACAAAGTTCTCCCGAATTTATAAACTATTTGAAGGATAAAACAATTTTTTTGATACTTCACTTGTAAAATAAAATAAATAATTCTTATTCATTCAGGCATTCAAAAAAATCGTAATGTACATTCATGTTGCTTAAGTATGATGTCACATTCTGCACAAACTTTACTGTTCACGTGAAATGAATTAATAAATGAATTAATAAAATGCGCTTATAACACAGATGTGACTGCGAATATTTTGACAATGATCATTTGCAGTGACAGTTTGATGCTGTATAAAAACTTTGGATTATTTAAACAAATTTAATTTACAAATGCATAGCTTTGTCAGCTTTCACTTCATAGACTTGTTTTTTGGCCTGAAATGGACAAAATTGATTGTCTTTTTTCTTATTATGTGGCAACTCTCTATTGCATAACTATTTTTCATTATTTGAACAATTTTTCGTCAGTATCCACTTCAGAGATTCCGTTCTTGGCCTGGAATGAACTAAAATCATTTTGCCTTTCTCCTAATACTGTGGTGCATTCCCATGGTAAGCCTGTCCTTAATTATCTGGAGAATCGTAATCAACAAGTAAATAGAATTCTTTATTTTTGATACAAAAGTATTTATGTGTTTCGAAAATTGAAGTACAAATCAGAAACGAAAACTGACAAAGTCAAGGATTTGTAATGTAATGTAATTTATTCTCATCCCTTTTACGGGTTTAAGGGCCTCCGTTCCCTCTCCATATTCTTTCGTTTCCTCTTACCAAATTTCTATTTCATAGTTTTTTCAACGTTTGCTTTTTTATCAATTTAAATCCTTCCAATTGAACAAACCCTTGGCTTTTTCGTCCCTAACTTCTTCCAGTTTCCTCATCCATTCTACTCCCTGAACACTTTCATCCAATATCCCTTTCACACAATCACTTACGCTTCTGCCTTCCTCTCCCTCTCCAGAACAAGCTTCCAGCACATGTTCCCACGATTCCACTTCATAACCACACATTCTCCACATTTTCTCTTGATCATTCATCTAGTATCGACCTGTATCACTCTATTCCATTTTCTCTTCTTTTTTAACTTTGTCAAGTAGCCTGGTTCCCCGACCCATTTGACCATCTTGTACCACTTGTTGTACTGTGATTCCATAATCTTCCTCCATCTTTCCTCTCCATGTCTTACCAACATCTCTAATTCTATTTCCTGACAATCTACACTCCCTTCATGAGAACCACATTCATTCCTCATTCGCTGTCTCTCATCTTCGCATTTCGAGCCTTCTGTATTGCCTCTCTTCTCTCTAGACCTAATCTCCTTTAAGCACGCTTGCGCGATTTTGCTTCCCTCTCCCGTCTTCCGCTTCTCTTTAAACTTCCATGCTCTCTTCACTTTCCGAACTATCATTTTCTCTCTCCTCAGTTCTTCCCTCAGCATATAACCTAGACAACTCCAGCTCACTCCCGTAACCCACCTCAGGAATCTTTCATCGAGACTTTCCACCCTCTTTTGCTCCTCCAACCCCATAATTCTACTCCATAGCATAGTACCGTCCATAGTAGCACATCGAACATCCATATTCTCATCCTCCAATCATCCCCAAACCTCCTCTTCCCTATCCCCCATACTTGTCCCATTATTTTACTCGCACACTCCATCCTTTTTCTTACATGCAGTTCGTTAGCTCCTCCTGCTTCAAACCAGAACCCTAAGTAACAGAATTCCTCAACTAGTTCGATAATTTCTCCGTTAAACTTCCACTTTTACTCTACTTTCTTTCTCCGATTCCCAAAGCACATTATCTTGGTCTTTCTAACGTTTACCGTTAGATCCTTTCCTTTTACGCACTCTTCAAACCCTTTTAACATCAAATTCAGGCCTCTTTCGTCCTCAGCTAATAGTACCACATCATCCGCATACGCTAGAGAGTAAAGCTTACTGCTTCCTAAGATCGTACCTCCTTTACCTTTTTCTCTCAGGTTTTCCTCCAAGTCTGCCAGCATTATACTGAACAACAGTGAACTTAATGGGCAGCCTTGCCTAAGACCTCTTCCTGTACAGGATTCCTCTCCTTTCTCATTACCTATCCTCACTCTGAACCTAGTCTCCACAAATATTTCTCTTATTCTTTCTATCAAA